>ML286108.1:0-47687 GCA_005239495.1 Nicotiana undulata
TTTTTTTTTTTTTTTTTTTTTTTCTGTATGTTATACAAAAATTTTATTTCTGTTGCGGGGCTAAAAGTGAAAAAGCCCTATGTTTCGGAATCACGAGAATAAGAAAATTTGGCATAATCAAGAATCTTACGTTTAAAGTTTAAATTCTTCTTTATAAGGAGACTGCTTTGCCATAATTACAGCTAGGGGTGTTCATAAATCCGAAAAATCGAATCACATCTGTGACTGTGAGCACGTGATTTTTTCCCTATATGAAATACTCCTACAAATTAAAGAAAATATATTTTTCCCAATTATTTGTATATTTGTAGAATTTTGTGATTAATTGTTTGCATTTTTGTTAAAATCATGAAAAATGTCGAAAATACCTTGCATTGCATTGAGTTTTGTTTTCATATTTTTAGGATTAATTAGTAAATTAGTTGTTTTATTTAAAAATGAAAATCACAAAATCGGCTCATTTTTGCATCTTCGGCTTTTAATTTCAAATTAGTTTTCCTATTTTAATCTAGTAGCAAGTAATTTTTGTAAATATTATAGTAGATAATTAAGCGTAATTGTGCAAATTAATTTAATTTAGGACTTTAATTTAAGTTTTCAATTAATTAAAGAAAAGGAAATGAGTTTGGACTTAATTTAAATTAGGCCCAAAATACCTCAAAACCCACCCAGCCCATCTTCACACCCTCAACCCGCCAGACCTACCCATTGACCCGCCCCAAATAACCCTTAAATCCTAGCCATTCACCCATTTAATCCAATGGTCCACATTTGTTTCCCACTTAATACAAAAGCTGCATTATAACATTTTCTCAAAACTTAACCCTAAACCTCTAAGACCCAAACGGCGCCTCTTCCCTACCAACCCCTCTGCAGCCCTTCACCGCCCCAAAACTCGCCGGAATCTCCCAATATCCGGCATGTCCACGTAAGCTGGTCCCCCCCTCACCTCTCTCTATCCACGTCATGAACCCCTAACAAATTCTGACAGAGAATCTCGCTTCTTTCTCACGCGCCCTTCAATATGTGGACGGATTGAGATCAATGGGTGCCATAGGATCAAGACCTTTGATCCTAGTCCTCCATTTGTCGAAAATCCGTCCGATTCGAAGAGATCAATGGTTGAAATTTATTGCTTGGCCAAAAGGCTAAAGCTCCGAGGTAAGTATATATATAGGGAGTTTGAGGAATTATCATGGATTTTGGAGGGAGGAGAAAAATTGATAGTCAGAAATTTTAGGGTTTACAATTAGCTTTCTTTTTCTCTGATTTTTTCGGTCTCGTTTAAAAAAAATTAATTAAATGAGAACAAGATTTTGATTTTTCCTTCTTTGGTTCTAAGTTTTCCAGAAAAGTGTACACACTAAGTGTATTTATTTTTCGATTTGTATTCAAACTTTTACTCATGTAGTTTGTTTGAGTTTTGCCGTTTCGTGGTCTATGAACGACTGTTCGAGGGCAAAGTTCACGGTTCTTGGTTTTTCTTCGCCGTTCATTTCAGTTTATCGTCGTTGTATTCTCTTGAAACTGATTCCGGGAAGGATTAAATAAAGACGTTCCAGGTTCATATTTGTAATTCTTCATGTCTTTCCTTTTTCACTCTAGTTCGTGGTATGACTGAAAATATATTGAATGCTAGTTTTTGGAATCAGTTTGCTCGTAATTTTGATGTTTTGTTGTGTCGCTTTGTTTGATATATTAGTTGATGTGAATATTCAAATAATGAAGTAACTCGCCCTGTTCTGCTGCTGTTTCGTTCATCACTATTGTTGAATTCATCAGTGTTATTGCGTCTTTGTGTGGCTTTTGACCTTGTCTGAATGGCAAGTCTTTAATTTTGATCTAGTTGGTTATGATATGAGTGATTTGTCAAATTGTCAGCGGATTTTAAGTAAGCTTCAAGCGTAGTTACTCTTGCTGTAATGGTTCCCTGTTTTCGCATACTGCTGGTTGGTTTTCCGTGGGTTATTTCAATTGTAAACGATGCTGATTGAGGGATAGCTGATTGATTGTTCTTTAATGTCTATGGTAAAAAGAGGAAGGGGATTTGAGCTTCTGTATAATATGATAAAGCCTTTAATCATTGAAGAATAAAATTGACTGATTATAGAGAAATGTGCCTAATGAACTCAAGATGCTTAATTGATAGTTGCTGATCCAGGGCTCTGAGGACGTGGACCTCACTGGCCATGTTTCTGTTTTCCAATTTCTTTTCCTTCTTCAATCTCTTCATTTCTGTTTTCGTCATGCAATTCCTACTTTTTCCTTTTATTCATTTTTCCTTCTTCACCCCTAGTTTCATGTTGACTTTGATTTTGGTTTTCATCGGAGCTAGTAAAAGAAATTCCATGAGATCTTTCATTGTTTCACTGAAATGTGTATGTGTTGGTTCATTTTTGATTTCCGTCTCTAGTTGAAGCCTCACATATTCTAAACGACAGACATATGGCTAGACCTCTCGGAATCGGAAGAATCCCCACAAGGCTGTTAGATTTAAGTTCTGTTTCGAAATGGTTCTTGGTGATTGTAGGTCCATCATCTAGTTAGGCTGCTAAGTTTGAGAATGATCGAGCTTAAGGAAGGTTGTTTCACTGGTATCTGCTGCAATGAACTCTTTTTTTTTTTTTTTGAGTTTTTCTTCATCCTTGAGCATGCAACTAATGATAGGTGACTTCGATGCTCTCTGTTAGTTTGCTATCGTTTGAGCTTAGTGAGTTAAAGGTCTGTAGCATATGTCATAGTTCTTTTGAGTTCAGGGGAGCCATTTTCTTTCTGTATTAAGGGTATTAACAGAAGACATTGAACTGTGTGTGGAATGAGGCCGAGAGTGGTGCCAATCATTTTGTTCACTAGTCCCTCTATGAGTCACGACCTTGTGCTCTTCTTTGAACACATCTGATGATTTTTAGAACGTTTGAACAACATTCGAGAAGGGATAGTTGTGAGTCTTACTCTCAGGGCGCTAATCATAGTAACTTCCTCCTGGAGAATTCATCGGAATGTTTAGCTGTAAAATTCTATCATGCCATGTATATTATTTCAATTTGTTTATCTATTTGTGGTGTTCTCGAGTTTAGTACCTTAAGTTATTAAGAATTGGTCCATTTGTTTTTTTTTAGAAAGGGAAATAACATAAAAATCTTAGGAAATTGCGTGGTCTTCCTCCTAGGAGATCACCCATATGTCGGTGTGTGCTAAGGACTAAATCTCAATTTGAAACCTAAAATTTTTGCTCATACGTGCAATGCGTCTTTCTGAAAATGCATATTGATTAGTGTTTGCCAGACAAAAGTGGGAATTGAAAGAGGTGTAGATGTATATGTTTGGATCTATTTGGATATGTAGCTATATTGAAAACTTTTGATTTGCAAGGTTCTTGTAATTTTTTATTTCACTGGTCAAATGTGTACAATATGTTCATTGGCTAGAAATCCATGAACTGCAGACACTATTAATAACAATTGTCGTGTCTACGTGTACGGTTCCCGTGGCGTGGTCACGACACGAAAATTCCAGTTGAGTTCGAGTGCACGCTGGCGTGACTCGTCCATAGTTTCACAATAACAAAATAAGCATGTTGTAGATCGCGGGGACGGCTCCCGTGGCGTGATTCGCAATGTGCGCAAAAACAAACGAGGGCGCGATATCGCAATTTCATTGTTTCTGTTGATATCAGTCGTTTCTCTTTGGCATTTAAGCACTGTGTTCTTCAATTTCAAACAAGGTTTCCTACTAAGCTTTTCCATAGCCAAGCCTTTTGCGTTCATGCTCTCAATATAATTTACCTAAAGCAGTATATGGTTTTCTCCTATTTCCTCTATGAGTACTAGCATTTGTTTACTTAAATTAATCTAGCCATTACCATAGCTGGAACAGTGATAAAGGGTTGCTGTAAACGCATGAGTGGAGTTACTGAATGTTAGATATTTGTGTTCTTTCAGTCGTGTAAATCCAATAAATGTTATTTGTTATTTGTATTGAGGGAGAAACTGAAAGCAAAAAACACTGCTGACACAAGAGCAAATTTCAGCAATTTTATTATTCTCTGCGTTTATAGCTCAAAGCAGAATGTTGATATTGATAGTGATTCCATAAGCTTAACAGCCTTCCTTCCCATTTAAGTGAAGTTTAACTTGGTATGGAACTTAAAAAAAATAGTTGACTTATGTGTGAAGTAACGTAATATAATCAGTAACTAATGGTAGAAGAAATTATTGTGATTATAGGTACGGTTCCCGTGGCGTAATCACATATACGCAACTTCAAAATTCGAGTGCACGTTGGCGTGACTCGACCCACTCAACCAAAATTCTGTTAACCCGGGAATGCCTAACACCTTTTCCGGGGTTAACAGAATTCCTTACCCGGATTTCTGTGTTCGCTGACTGTAAAACAGAGTCAATTTCTCCTCGATTCGGGATTTAAACCGGTGACTGGTGTCACCATAAACTATCTCAAGTGGCGACTCTTTTAAATAAATAATCCCGTTTCGATTGTCACTTAAATTGGAAAAACTCCCTTATACCCTTCCGGGGTAGTAAAAAGGAGGTGTGACAACACCGAAAACCAAACCAAATTGACCAAAAAAACCGATACTTTTTGGTTTGGTTTGGTTTTGGTTCTGAATTTAAAAAACCGATCAAATTTGGTTTGGTTTTGATTTTAATCAAAAAATAACCGAACCAAACCGACTATAGGAGTAGCTATTTCAAATTTATTATTACACCTATATATATGTATATTTTCATAAAAAGTTTCCAAAATTTTATGGCGAATGTTAATCATTTGCACTTTTAGTACAGCTCTTTACCTTTATATTCTAGTTTGATTGGTAGTTTTCTTTTGTTAAGTGTAAGAATCCATTTCATGTTTAAAAAAATATTTTTAATTGAGTCCTTAAATTATTCATCACTATTTGATTCAATTATCATCAATATATTTTAGTACATAATGGATTTCTCAAAGGGCAATTGATTTGATAGTGTCACATTGAAAATGTGGTCGCCGGAATATGTGTTTGGTAGTGTATGTCTTATATTTAAGAAAAATCCGACAAATAACCGAAAACCCGACATAAACCGAATCGAAAAAAATCGACTTAATTGGTTTGGTTTGGTTTGGTTCTAATATCTGAAAAACCGACTTACTTGGTTTGGTTTCTTTTTAGGGAAAAACCGATCCAAACCGAACCATAAACACCCCTAGTTACAGCTAGGCAAATACTCAAATGATCGCTCGACTATTCGAAAATACTTAGGAAAATTGTGTTTTTCTGTTTGTAATAGAAAAGTCAATTAATTATTTCTATAGCACTCGAAAAAACACTCAACTAGATTTTTCAAAATTTCGGTGGTTAAATACCTGTTTTAACCTCTAAATTATCATCCTTTATCTTTTTTAATATTTGTTAAATATTATAATTTTTAGGTGCATACCTGAATTACCTATATCTCTAATGAAGTGGCATACTCATACGTCGTTTTACCTAAACTAAACTCATACATAATTAAGTGCATTATGTGCATACACAACTGGTTACCTATATCTCTAATCTCTAATGAAGAGACATACTCATTTTTTCCCTCTCAATTTAGTTAATGAAATAACTAAATTGATAATTTGTGAAGTGGCAACTTGTTGATATCTTTTTTATCATTTTTGAGACTTCACCTTCACAAATCAGACTAAAAGATTGCACTTTCTTGAGATGAATAAGTGAACAACACATATAGGGGCGGATGGACGCTTATCGAAGCGGTGTTATGCGTCACTGCTTCGTCGAAATTTATACTAAATATATATATTAATATTATGAGGAAAGGAATAATTTGAAGGGGAAAAAAGGACACTACTTGACATAAATTGTCTCTTGGTTCAATAATTTTGTGCTTCATTTTGCTCCAAGTGGTCAAAGGTTTTTTTTTTTTTTTTNTTGTAGAGATATTAAAGTGGGTCATACCCACCATTTACTAGTTTGGTGAGATTGCCTAGGGTATATAGCTAAAACTTTAAGTCCTGGTTACTAAAAACGGAGGAAGAAGGCGCCGATTAAGCAAATTGACGGCGAGTTTGGACCAATTTAAAGAGAAATAAAAGTTCAGATAATGTTTAACTCTTTCAATTGATACGTTTTTGTTATTCAGTAGTTAAGATATTATGGAATAAGAATGAATAGTTATGCTAGGATAACAAGCAATGATTTTGTCCATGATTATTAATTAGTGGGGTAGAATGAGAAAGCTTTGTAATGTGGTATATGAATGACTAACTTGCTACTAAAAGTACGGTTACTAATATTGGTATATGGAACATAATGATTAGCTAATAGTCTACGTAATAATGGGGATAGACTAATGATGACTTATTGGTTGACATGATTAAGAACTATTTTGGATAGATTAAGGTCATTGAGGCCATTTGGTTGGTGTTCTAGACATTACACGGTTAGGAAAACTTTCCGTTAGCAAGGTAAGTGAGACTTTAAATTTTGGTATTTGCTTTTCTAAAATCCGTTTTAAAAATGTATTTTCTCTGCCTGATCCATGTGTTGGGACAAGCGTGCGCTTGGCAGAATCGGTGGTCTTAGACCAGCAGCAAATATATTATTTTAATTAAAGTACAACAAAGAAATATTACTTTATAAGTTGTTTGATAGTTTGACACGGTTGTGCGCCATGATGTTGAGTTTGATACGGCTGTGCGCCATGATGTTGAGTTTGACACGGTTGTGCGCCATGATGTTGGGGCATTGTGTATGCCTTTGTACATTACCTGAGCATTGTGTATGCTTCATTGAGCATTGTGTATGTTCTATTACATATTCGAGGCAATGTGGTACCGTTGTGGACCGGTGTATTGGTAAATTTCTTTCACTACAATTATGATAAGTCCTTAGTGGGTACTCTTATTGATTAATTCTTAAGAGCTTTGGTGATACACATATATTGAGTTATTGTATAGTTATCATATTTACTATATCATTCCTGTTGTGGTGTGTTTGTATTTTCTAACACTTATTCCAGAGGTATTTAAAGTGGCTGGTCGAGGATCTTACTAGGTTATATTTACGTATAACTCACTCCTTACCTGCACCTCTATGCAGATACCGTTGCGGGAGATAGAGCTAGTGGCTGACGAGTTCGCTGAGTGGATCCTACTGCTGAGGTGAGCCGCCACATTATCCGCGGAGGCCGTTGTTTCAGCTCTACCTATATTATGTCTATTATTTCTTTCGGGTTTGCATGCCCGTCACTTAAACTCCTATTACTCCATTAGATGCTCCACATTNTCCGACAAATAACCGAAAACCCGACATAAACCGAATCGAAAAAAATCGACTTAATTGGTTTGGTTTGGTTTGGTTCTAATATCTGAAAAACCGACTTACTTGGTTTGGTTTCTTTTTAGGGAAAAACCGATCCAAACCGAACCATAAACACCCCTAGTTACAGCTAGGCAAATACTCAAATGATCGCTCGACTATTCGAAAATACTTAGGAAAATTGTGTTTTTCTGTTTGTAATAGAAAAGTCAATTAATTATTTCTATAGCACTCGAAAAAACACTCAACTAGATTTTTCAAAATTTCGGTGGTTAAATACCTGTTTTAACCTCTAAATTATCATCCTTTATCTTTTTTAATATTTGTTAAATATTATAATTTTTAGGTGCATACCTGAATTACCTATATCTCTAATGAAGTGGCATACTCATACGTCGTTTTACCTAAACTAAACTCATACATAATTAAGTGCATTATGTGCATACACAACTGGTTACCTATATCTCTAATCTCTAATGAAGAGACATACTCATTTTTTCCCTCTCAATTTAGTTAATGAAATAACTAAATTGATAATTTGTGAAGTGGCAACTTGTTGATATCTTTTTTATCATTTTTGAGACTTCACCTTCACAAATCAGACTAAAAGATTGCACTTTCTTGAGATGAATAAGTGAACAACACATATAGGGGCGGATGGACGCTTATCGAAGCGGTGTTATGCGTCACTGCTTCGTCGAAATTTATACTAAATATATATATTAATATTATGAGGAAAGGAATAATTTGAAGGGGAAAAAAGGACACTACTTGACATAAATTGTCTCTTGGTTCAATAATTTTGTGCTTCATTTTGCTCCAAGTGGTCAAAGGTTTTTTTTTTTTTTTTCTTTTAAGAGGTCAAAGGTTCAAACCTCAACTAGCATATTTTTTTGCAAATATTTTGTAATAACCCGAAAAAAAATTATATACTTATTAACTGTGAGACTAGAGAAATTAATTTTTATTTATAGCTATTGGGTCAAATATTAAGCTAGTGTATATATATATATATATATATATATATATATATATATATATATATATATTGAGAATTAAAAATAAGTGAGTTTAATTAATTATTGTAGAGATATTAAAGTGGGTCATACCCACCATTTACTAGTTTGGTGAGATTGCCTAGGGTATATAGCTAAAACTTTAAGTCCTGGTTACTAAAAACGGAGGAAGAAGGCGCCGATTAAGCAAATTGACGGCGAGTTTGGACCAATTTAAAGAGAAATAAAAGTTCAGATAATGTTTAACTCTTTCAATTGATACGTTTTTGTTATTCAGTAGTTAAGATATTATGGAATAAGAATGAATAGTTATGCTAGGATAACAAGCAATGATTTTGTCCATGATTATTAATTAGTGGGGTAGAATGAGAAAGCTTTGTAATGTGGTATATGAATGACTAACTTGCTACTAAAAGTACGGTTACTAATATTGGTATATGGAACATAATGATTAGCTAATAGTCTACGTAATAATGGGGATAGACTAATGATGACTTATTGGTTGACATGATTAAGAACTATTTTGGATAGATTAAGGTCATTGAGGCCATTTGGTTGGTGTTCTAGACATTACACGGTTAGGAAAACTTTCCGTTAGCAAGGTAAGTGAGACTTTAAATTTTGGTATTTGCTTTTCTAAAATCCGTTTTAAAAATGTATTTTCTCTGCCTGATCCATGTGTTGGGACAAGCGTGCGCTTGGCAGAATCGGTGGTCTTAGACCAGCAGCAAATATATTATTTTAATTAAAGTACAACAAAGAAATATTACTTTATAAGTTGTTTGATAGTTTGACACGGTTGTGCGCCATGATGTTGAGTTTGATACGGCTGTGCGCCATGATGTTGAGTTTGACACGGTTGTGCGCCATGATGTTGGGGCATTGTGTATGCCTTTGTACATTACCTGAGCATTGTGTATGCTTCATTGAGCATTGTGTATGTTCTATTACATATTCGAGGCAATGTGGTACCGTTGTGGACCGGTGTATTGGTAAATTTCTTTCACTACAATTATGATAAGTCCTTAGTGGGTACTCTTATTGATTAATTCTTAAGAGCTTTGGTGATACACATATATTGAGTTATTGTATAGTTATCATATTTACTATATCATTCCTGTTGTGGTGTGTTTGTATTTTCTAACACTTATTCCAGAGGTATTTAAAGTGGCTGGTCGAGGATCTTACTAGGTTATATTTACGTATAACTCACTCCTTACCTGCACCTCTATGCAGATACCGTTGCGGGAGATAGAGCTAGTGGCTGACGAGTTCGCTGAGTGGATCCTACTGCTGAGGTGAGCCGCCACATTATCCGCGGAGGCCGTTGTTTCAGCTCTACCTATATTATGTCTATTATTTCTTTCGGGTTTGCATGCCCGTCACTTAAACTCCTATTACTCCATTAGATGCTCCACATTCGTAGTATGTAATTTGGGTTAGAGATTTAATATTTGAGTGTTCTTTAGACTATAAATAAATTATGAGTTTAGTCGAATAATTATTTCGTATTTAATAATATTTAGTGTTTTTGGGCTAGTACGTGTTTCTCTCAATGCTTGTATAATAGGTTAAGAGTACATGAATTGGTTCGCCTAACGGGCAGTATAAACTAGGTGACAGTCACGTCTAGGGGGTAGTTTGGGACGTGATATATTTAAGAGAACTTTGTGGTTAAAATTTGTGATGAAATAGAATTAAAGTCACGGCCATTTGTCCTTTATAAATTTATTATTCTCGTTCTTTTATAAATTTCAGCGCCACTTACAAAAATTTATGTGTACTATGCTGAAACTTTTCGCGTGTTGGAGTTCCAGTATAATATGTTGGAAGTTTATACACATGTGCACCGATCTCCAGTATATTATGCTGGAACTTTCCGTATTGCAACAAAATAATGGCTATTTTTTAATAACTTTAAAAATACTGACTATTTTTGAATGACCAATCTGAAAACTGGTTAGCTCATACTATTTTTACCATTTTCCTACCGGTTTTGGACAGGAGAAATAGGAAATGGAGTACTATTTATAGGAAGGGTTACTAAAAGTAGAAAGATGATTGCCATTTTCTTTTTCTAGTTATGACATAACATATATCTCAATTGTATTCAATTCATAGATCTTGTATTAAACCGTTCCATTTAATTTTTAATACCAAACACGTGAACCCTAAATGATTGCTTTTTAAGGACGAGTTTATATGGACGGCAGGAATTAATTCATATGCAATCATGACATTACGTGCAGTTTTAACGGGTTTAAACCATCATTTATAACGCCCAATTAATAATAATACCTCCGGTCCACTTTTAATTGATTTTCTGATTGTTTTTATACATATTAAAAATTTCATGTATTAATATTAATTAACAATGAAATTTACCATATAAATATTAATTTGTTCGTTGGAAAATACAACAAATACTTCTAGGCTCTTACTCAAAGGGAAACTTCGGAGAATAAAAGTTAATTCTTCTTGATATATATCTTAAAAAATCAAATATTGTGGATTATAAAAAAATGCTAAAAATCAGTTAAAGTGGACCGGAGGGAGTAATAATCACCCAATAGCATATTCCATCTCTTCCTCAATTCCTTTAACTAACTTCTTTAATGGAGAATTAGGTTTTATCAAGTTCCTCCCTCAACCACTAACTCAATTTAATAGTACCATATATAAATGTTATAAACATTCATGAATATATGTAATAGAGTAGGTTAAATTACTTTAAATAGAATCAAATCTTTAAAATCTCCAATTGAGAGTTCTTGACAAATCTTGAAGATTTTGGAGAAGAATTTATTATTTCCAACGTAATCTCATGTTAATACCAATGTTAATAAGGTGAAATTGACCACAATATACCCATAAAACATCAACGATTGGAGTGGCCAAAAGGAACTTTTAGAGTCATGCCCCTAGGCTTGAAAGATGAGAAAAATGAGCCAGATCACGTATTAGGACAGTAGTCATGCGCGCTTTCAAAGCCTAGCCTTATTTGCGCGCATGCCTACTACCTAAAGTTTTCAGCAACATCAGGGTGTCACGACACCATGCGCGTGTCCTGAGCCTTCCTGGGCTCGCACATAGTTCCTCTGTGTTCTATATCCGGAAGCATATATACCTTGCCCTGAGCGCGCGCAAAAACTCCCACGGAATATTTTCCCGTTAAAAAAAAATGTGATTGAAATATATATACTTCAAATATATCTGCATTATTATCTTTAAGTTGAAGAAATATTTTTGTTCATATGTTTTGGCTTTATTATGCCTGCAGGAGCATATGATGACATATATATTCTATATTTAGATGATCAATCCAAGTTCGTGGAAGTTTGCAAACCTTTTCCTATAATGGAAAGTTGGTGCAGACAATTCAGACTCATCTAGTTAACCTAAATATAGAATGGAGGTAGCACACAATTGATGAGTGCCTAAATTTGCAATCTATTCATCAAACACGTGGACACATACAAAATATTTATTAAGAATTGATAATAATATTAGAAACTCTGATAGTGTATTTTGATCAAAATATTGAGTATTAAAGATTGACAATAATATTTAAGTGTATTTAAATAATAATATGAAGTTAAGAAGTTAAGATGATCTTAAGGAAAATGACTTTCGTCCAAAATAAGAGATAATATTATTTTCCCTATTTTTTGGTGGAAATTATTTTTCTTGAAAATTCCGTGTAGCAAAATGCTAGAAAATGACTTATGTTCGAAAACCGATAACTTTACCAAACATACTATTAATTCATTCATCCTTTCAGACAAATTAGGTGCAGAAAGAGAGAGAGAAGTTGGCTTTTCAGAGACGGCTAAAGCTACATGATGTGCAGTATATGCATCATACTTGCGATAACTCAACAGAATCTGATCTTTGTATAACATTGTCTCTTCTTGATTTGATTCCTTAAAGGTTAAGGCTGGGGAAGAGTAGAGAGGAGAAAAGAGAAATTTATTGGTCGTATTAATAATTTTGATTTTACTTATCGATAATTTTTAATATCTCGTTCATTCGCAATAACTGTGATTTTTTTAGAAAAAGATATTACTTCACCAATTAAGAAATAGAGATCTAACATGAGATCTCCAGATCGTAAGTCATTAACACCTTCACGATACAGAACTATATTTATGTTATTTAGGGAGAGTGTACGGACAGACGTCATTTTCCTACTTTCACAATGTTCTCGTGATTACGCAGGTAATTGGTTCCTTAGAGGTTAAGGGTGGGGAAAGAGTAGGGAGGATAAAAGAGAAATTTATTGGTCGTATTAATAATTTTAATTTTACTTATCGACAATTTTTAATATCTTGTTCATTCGCAATAGTGGTTTTTTGAGGAAAATATATTATTTCACCAATTAAGGAATAGGTATCTAACATGATCATAGGTTTTCGTATTAGTTTCTGCAGAGATCTCCAGATCGTAAGTCATTATCACATTCACGATACTGAACTATATTTCTGTTATTTACGGACAGACGTCATTTTTTCACTTTCACGATGTTCTCGTGGTTACCCAGGTAATTGGTTCCTTAGAGGTTAAGGGTAGGGGAAGAGTAGGGAGGATCAAAGAGAAATTTATTAGTCGTATTAATAATTTTGATTTTATGCTTGCCTTGAGTCGAGGGTTTATCGGAAACATCATCTCTAGCTACCTGCACAAGGTATGATAAGATGTACGTACACACTACTCTTCCCAAATTCTACTTGTGGAATTTTACTAGGTAGTTGTTGATGTATTAATAATTCTGATTTTACATATCGATATTTTTTAATATCTTGTCCATTCGCAAAAAAATATGCTTTTGAGGAAAAGATATTGTTTCATCAATCAAGGAATAAGTATCTACTATGATCATATGGTTTTCGTATTTGTTTCCGCGGTGATCTGCAGATCGTAAGTCATTATGAACTTCGCGACACTGGACTATATTTCCGTCATTTCCGAAAAGTGTACGGGCAATCGTCATTTCCTCCTTTTACAATATTCTCATGAAGTTGTTCACGAATCAAAGTCTGAATGTTCTTTGAAGTCTCACCATTCTATTTCCCAAGTTAAGTAACTCTCTTGAATCATCGACCATATACATAATACATTTACATATCAAAAAAATTTAATATCTTGCTCATTCGCAATAAATATGTTTGTTGAGGAAAATATACTATTTTACCAATCAAGGAATAGATATCTAACATGATCATGAGGTTTCCGTATCGATCAGTTTCTGCAGAGATCGTCAAATCGTAAGTCATTACCATCCTCGTAATACTGGACTATATTTCCTTTATTTCTGGAAACTGTACGGACAGACGTCATTTCTGGAAACTGTACGGACAAACGTCATTTCTTCCTTTTACATTATTCTCGTGAAGTTGTTCACGAATCAAAGTGTGAGTATTTCTTTGAAGTCTCGCTATTCTATTCCCTAAATTAAGTAACTCTCTCGAACCATCCACATTATACATGTATATATTGTTTTGGGCTAAGCTAAAAAAATGACTATTTCAGTGATACCCCTCCATAAATTATGGGATCTTTACATAAACAGTCCGTCATATTAATTGTTTACTTTTTCTAGCCATGTATAAATATTATACATTGATTATACACAATTATACACATATAATATATAAATTATGTATATATTATACTTCTACGGGCTATTTTTAGTTTAAATGATAGGGTTGGCGGCTATTTGGGTTATATAAGCCATGGCTAAAGTTGCAAAAAAAAATGAATACCACTTGAAGGCTTATCTACTTTGATTGCTTAGGCTAATTAATCACTTAAACCTCCCATTCCATTTGACATTATAACACCATTTTCCCTATAGTATAATATATTACAAACCTTGTTGTAATTGAGTAATAGAATTAATTTTTATCCATTTTAATAATATTGAATTTACTACATAAATATAAAACACATGATGTGTTTATTAGACTATGTGAGGTCATTGCATATCTAATCATAATCTTCAAAAAATTTATATATATATCCCTGCATTTTAATACAAAATCAATTTATAGAAGACATTTGAAGTTAACATTTGGAAGTAACACAACAAAATGATGCTCTTTCTACTCTTTGTATTTCTTGCTATCATTCTCATTTTTCTTCTTTTCAAAACCAAAATAGGTAGAAATAATATTCTACCACCAGGTCCTTTAGGTTTACCATACATTGGAAATTTGCATCAATATGATAGTATAACTACTCATATCTATTTTTGGAAACTTTCCAAAAAATATGGTAAAATCTTTTCATTAAAACTTGCTTCTACTAATGTGGTAGTAGTTTCTTCATCAAAATTAGCAAAAGAAGTAACAAAAACACAAGATTTAGCATTTTGTAGTAGACCTACTGTTCTTTGCCAACAAAAATTATCTTATAATAGTCATGATATTGCACTTGCACCATATAGTGAGTATTGGAGAGAAATGAGAAAAATTTGTATTATTCATTTATTTAATCTCAAAAAAGTTCAATCTTTTAGTCCGATTCGCGAAGATGAAGTTTCAAAAATGATTAAAAAAATATCACAACAAGCTAAAAATTCAAAAATTACAAATTTGAGTAGTATATTGGTTTCAATAACTAGTACAATTATTTGTAGAGTTGCTTTTGGTATAAGATATGATGAAGAAGCACAAGAAAGGAGGAAATTTGATCAACTTTTGACTGAGACACAAGCATTATTGGCAGGGTTTTTTTTATCTGATTATTTTCCTTTTTTATTTTGGTTTGATAAAATTTCTGGAAAAATAAATAGACTTGAAAAGAATTTCAAAGATTTGGATGAGTTTTATGAAGGACTTATTCAGCAGCATCTCAATCCAAATAGGCCAAAATCAATGGAAGAAGATATTCTTGATCTTTTGCTCCAATTAAAGAAAGAGAATTCAACTCCAATCAATATCACTTTGGACAATATAAAGGCTATTCTTATGGTAAGTAATTATTTCTGTTTAAATATATACACTGACATTATAAAGAATTTTTACGTCATCAATCTACTATTTAATTACTTATATTCTTTATTATCTTATTCGTTGCAGATTAATTTAACGTGATGGTGTAAAACAGTCTTATAAGAAAAATTTACATCATTAATCTACTATTTAATTGATTATTCTTTAGATTAATTTAACATGAACTCATACATAATTACAGTCAGGCTTCTCTATAACAGTATCTCTATATTATATGCATTCACTATAAAAGTCAAGTTTACTTGGAACCGTTTTATGTGTATGTTATAATATATGTTCTCTATAATAGCACTTCATTGTCGAAGCCAAAAAATATCGGAACAAACGAGGTTGTTATAGATAGGTTTGACTGCATGTGTATACACAACTGCTTATCTATATTTCTAATGAAGTGATGTATATATATATATATATATATATATATATATATATATATATATATATATATATATATATATATATATATATATATATATATATATACTCATTTTTTTCCTCTAAATTTTCTTATTTTGTAGAATATATTTGTTGCTGGAACAGACACTGTCGCGATTTCATTAGTCTGGGCTATGACAGCCTTGATAATGAACCCGAAAGTGATGAAGAAAGTCCAAGAAGAAATTAGAAAATCAGTTGGAAAGAAAGGAATGGTAAATGAAGATGATATACAAAATTTTCACTATCTTAAAGCTGTGATAAAAGAAACTTTTAGATTGTATCCTCCAGTTCCAACTCTTGTGGCAAGAGAAACAATTCAAAATTCCATACTAGAAGGGTATAAAATTCCACCAAAGACTATTATTTACATTAATTATTGGGCTATCGCAAGGGATCCTCAATACTGGGATAATCCAGAAGAGTTTATACCCGACAGATTCTTGAATAGCAATATCGACTACAAGGGTCAGGATTTTGAGTTTATTCCATTTGGAGCAGGCAGGAGAGGTTGCCCAGGTAACGGTTGTATAATTTAAAGAACGAGTTTTTTATTCATGAAAATATTAAAAGTAATAGAAATATAATTAAATATCATGTTTTTAACCCATATTTTAAAAGAGTTCAGAATCTTGAATTTTATAAAGTTTAAATCTTGAATTCGTCTTTGCAGGTATTGCACTTGGTGTTGCGACTTTGGAGCTTATACTTTCAAACCTTGTTTATGCTTTTGATTGGGAGTTGCCTTATGATATGAAGAAAGAAGACATTGACACTGATGTTTTGCCTGGAGTTTCTGTGCACAAGAAAAATGCCCTTTGCCTAGTGCCTAAAAATTATCTGTAGATCTACTTATATATGAGTTTTTGCATTTTCATTCTGTTTAAGGTTCTTAAATTAGGGTAAAAATAAAATAAACACCTTTAATTTTCATCTGTAAATGGTGTATTTTATGATAGACAATGAGGAGCTAGCCGCGGCGTGTGGATGCAGCCCACGAGCCGTGCTCCTACGTGTTTTCGTATCTTGTTTGCAGGGGTGGACCTAGAGAATAGAATATGGGTTCCCGAAAACTCAGTAACTTTTGCGTAGACCTTGTATTTGTATTAAAAAATTTATTAAACATTTATAAATATCTAACGGTGAACCCAGTTATTAATGCATATTTAATCTAAAATTACGGTAGGAACCCATAAGCCTCTTGTTTGTTACTATCACATCTATGTTACTTATATCTTGTTTGTTACTATCACATCTACGTTTACACTCGCACGTGCTTCCCCTTTTAGTTCATTACATTTAATAAGATTTTCCTTCTAGTTCCACATAGGAATTAGGCGATTCGTCTATAAACAACAAGTCCAGTGTAAACCCACAAGTGGAGTCTGGAGAGAGTAGTGCATACTCGGACCTTACGATGAGAGACTGTTTCCGCTAGACCCTCGGCTCGTGTTTCGTCTATAAAGAAAATGAAAAAGAGTGTATTTTTCCTGCCATAATAATACAGAATGCTACGGTATACGAAGCAAAAGATTAAACTGCATGCAGGAGAAACCTATGCATCTTACCATCCAAATATACATTGTAGAAGCAAAGATGTGACTTAGAAGCTACACATAAACTCCTGCAGTTGAATCAATAATGTCTGAGGAGTTCACAGCACATAAGAAAAGAGAAGTGCATAGCCGAATTTACGTACAATACACGATGAGTTCAAGAAAGAGAACGAAGAAAACTATGCGTCTTGATGTACTGAAGAGCAACAAACAAATGGTACCCAATACGGTTTCGTCTTCCTCTTTTCCTTCTTAATGTCACCCGGATACCTCGCGGGAGAATTCCATTCTTTCTCCACCTCCTTATTCGCGGCAGGCTTCTCAGTTGGTGCCTCCGAGCTTAGAATAGAGTTCACTGTCGTCACGGTTGTAGCCCCATTCTTCTTAGTGGCAGCAGTTTCATCTTTCTGGTTAACAGGAGGCACTTGTTTTGTGTTTGGAGATTTGGCTTCACCGAGTAGATTTTTCAACGGAGTGTGTTGCTTCCCTGTGCTCCAGTTTGTTACTTTTGCAATTATCTCCTCATTCTTCTTTCTCCCTTGAGATTCGTTCACCACGTTGGTAATAGAAGGGAACCACCCGGCTTTTAGAGCTTCCGTTTTGGGCTGTTGGTCAATAAGCTGTGCTTCAATCTCGGACGCAGAAGCTTTCTTGTCGGCGTTTTCTCCAGATTCAACCAATGTCATGAAAGACGGAGGCTCGTAAACATCTGACTTATCAGGATGCCACTCCTCAGCTCCAGAAGTTGGTTTCTGCAAGTCACGCTCCGATTTCTCGCGAGTATCAGTTGGCTCGGCATCAGGAACAGCTGTCGACTCCGACTGGGTGGAAAGCACTGTTTCATCACAAATAGCAGAATCTATTATTAGATTGGAGGAAAATTACATACAAATAAGCTGGCTTAATGATATCTATAAAAAGAAAACAAAAGTGATTATACCTGAAACAGAACCCCAGTTGGCATCTAGGCTATCGGCTCTGCTGCTCGAATTCGTTGATATATCCACTGCAGAAACCGTGTTGTTCTGTTTAATGAGCTTGTCATTACCCTCATTCAATGAGGCTGATGAAATGACCCCAGTGGCATTCTTAAGGCCATCTCCTGCATGGGAGTTATCAACAACGCGACCGTTCAAATCAGTATCGACAACCAAACCAGCTGGCTCTTTATCATCACAATCACTGATTATTTTGGAATCCAATCCAGTTGCACTGGTAGGCTCCAACGCTTTGGCATTGTTGCTAACTTTGCCGTCTTCGGAGGCTTCATGAAAAATTTCATCTCTGCTTTCATGCACAGTCGTGACGTTAACTATAGCAGGGTCATTATGCCCTCCAACTGAGCAGATAGTTTTATCACCTTCAAAAACTCCTCCTAGCTTTTCCTCAGTTCTTTCTTTCGCAGTTTCACCCCGAGTTAAAATTGGCTGTTCAGTTCTAGCCTTTTCATCTTCGTCATGGTCACTTCCTCCAAGAGTGACCGTAGTTTGATTAGCTTCAGATAAACAAGAAGTGTCTACAACGGTTGTTTCCTTGTTTGCAAGAAGCTCATTTTCTGGATGTCCACCCTTGTTCTCTTCTTCCATGGTAAAAATTGTTTCGGTTCTTTCGATTACAGGAGCAATGGTGTTCGTAACTGAGTGGTCGGTCGGGGAACCTGAAGGAAGAGAATTCTTTAAAGAATCACCATCGATCGAAACAGGTTCAGGTTCAGGTTCAGAAGAGCAGAGTACTTCAGAAGAGCCAAGATCCAACGGCAAACTAGATTTGAACTTATTGTAGTCTTTGAAGTCTTTAAGCAAGAGTTCAGGGTTGTCTGACGCAGGTAAATCTTTTGCCAAAGACACCACATGCACATCTTCCCTCACTTCCTCAGTTTTGGATGAGTCGGAAAACTCTGTTTGACTACCAACATCTATTTCCTTGGAAGAATCAGCTTCCAATTCACACATAGGGACATTAGGAGCCTGTACAAGAGGTGAAAGTTCAACGGAGATTCTCTGTTTGTCCTCCTCCACCTTATCGAGTTGCTCACACTCCTTAACAATGTTATCATCGGCCATAGCTTTAACACCAGCTTCAGACAAGTCCAGTTTCAAGTCCACAGAATCAGGATTTTCATTCTCATCATGCTGTAGTTTGGCTTCAATCGGAACACTATCTGTAGCTTGATCATCTGCCTCAAGTAAATCAGACGGCAAGTTTAAAGGGTCTGAATTTTTCCCCTCTGCCTCCTGTGGCGTTGACTCATAACTTGCATTATTTGACATCTTTCCATCTGTATCAGATACTGCTGATTGAGAGACTTGGACAGCAACACCGACAGCATCAACTAAACCTTCACCGGTATTAATATTTGCTATCTCCTTCATATCACTTGGCTGCCCAGAAGACATCTGCACTTGTTTGGCTTCAATAGATTCAGTTGTATTATTCTCCTGCAGAGAAGCATCCACTGGTATCTCTGACGTAATAGGGTCGCAGTCAATCTTTGTACCGAAAGATTCAGCTACTTCTTGCTGATTGATTGCACTTTCAAATGATTCGAGATTATTCACTTCAGTCGCATGTCGGGCATCATTTGAGGATCCTGAAATACCTACAACCATGAAAGTGCACCCCAAATTGGCAGAAACCACATTACATGTAATTAACGAACAACATGCAACTTTCAAATGTGAAGGCAGATTGCTAAACCTAAATAGCAGATTGACAAAAATCAAAGATCCTAAGCATATATATATATATATATATATATATATATATATATATATATATATAGGGTTCGACCCGTGGAGCCAGCCTCTTGCAGAAATGCAGGGTAAGGCTGCGTATCCTTGTGGTCCGGCGCTTCCCCGGACCCTGCGCATAACTTCTTTGGCCTAATTATCGATTAGAGGAGCTTAGTGCACCGGGCTTGCCGTATTGACATAAAATCGAACTGGAGGCCAGCAGATTACAAGGACATAATTTTCTCCGGAAAAAAAAAACTAAATAATTAAAGGATGCTCTTCTCTGATGCTTGCAAAGAAGAATCTCCTCAAACTTCCATATAATATTGCAATGTAGGACTGGTTCACAATTTTGAGTTCATAACATCAACAGCTGGAAAAGACAAACTTATTACATGAAAGAAAAAAGAAAAGAACAACGGAATGGCTAAGGTATCTTCATTTTAGCACTATTCCATTCTTGATCATCGTTTCTTCCAATTTCACCGAGAAGTTTAATAGAATTGCTTATAAAGGGAAAAAAGTGTCCGGTAAAAACATGTTGGTTTAAATACTCCATAAATTGCTTTAAACGAATCTTTCACTGTCTTGGTGGTTTCCTGATCACATAATTTTGGGCAATTCCAACTCCTCAAGGGGCAACTCCTCCTCAGGAGGACCTAAGAAACACACCACATGACGATACGACAATTCCGAACAAACTTACGCCGAAAAACTGTGGGACACACCTTAATTGACCCGACATAAATGTCTTCAAATGCACAGCTACTGTGTCCGGCATAAATAGCAGATTCAAGAAATATGACAAAGGGAATTTAATTGGTCGTCATAGAGCTTCGAAACAAGAACAATAACAAGGAATTAAAATATCCAGTATAAATTAAATTTAAATCACCTTGCCTAGGCCGCCTAGCGGACCTTTTGAACTTTGCTTCTACTATTTGCAGACATCAACGGGACCTATCTATATAATTCTACCCACCAAGACTCCCGTTACAACTTAAGTCATTCATAATCTAGTCCGTTGTAAAAGCCACTCTTTGTCCTAAAATGCAACTAACTTCACCTAATCATGTCATTTCTCCGGTTGAATTAAATTCCTGAGCCGAGGGTCTATTGAAAACAACATCTATATCCTCACAAGGTAGGGGTAAGGTCTGCGTGCACACTTCCCTCCCCAGACCCCACAGTGTGGGATATTACTGGGTATGTTGTTGTTGCTGTTGTTCCGGTTGAATTAATCAAGAATCTATTTTATACACAAAACCTTATTCTCCTATCAAAATGATTAAAAACTTCTTAGAAGGTTCTTCTATGAAGACATACATACACCACATGCCCTGTTTACAGGAGAGCTTTCATTTGCCCTTGTTTACAGCGAGTTTGTCGTGCATGAGCTGTCATACGTGTTTATCATTTATGACGAATATCCTCAAAGTCTAACATGTTTCATGCACTACTCGTCACAATCCCACATGAATCCCAAGTAAGAAAAAGAAAAAGACAAGAAATAAAGAATCAACTTCCCCTGAATGAGAGTCTGTCTTTTCCCTACTTTGCGAAAAGTCATTTGACGACAAACACAGAATCGGGAAGAAATCAGGAAAAGCATGCAAACCATAATAACATATACATTGCTAAGTACAACTAGATACAGCACATTTGAGAAGCCATTGATCTAGCATAAATACCTCCAGTTGAATCGGCCTTCAATAACTCATCGTCAACTCTTTTCACGTTCGTACTCAAACTTTTGACACCCTCCGGACGCTCTTCCAACCCAGGGCTAATCCCGCTATCAGAAAACTCAGTAACCGCATCAGAGAAAGTTTCATCTTCTGATCTATATGATTTGTCACTAATACCACTAATCTCTTTAACAATCGTCTTTCCAACGATAGGACCTAAAACCAAAAATCCAAGATCAACATAAAACACAAGATTTCAGCTGAAAAGAGAAACTAAACTACATCCGTGCAGAAGGCTCGAGATTTACTCACAACAATAGGACCTAAAACCAAAAAAGCAAGATCAACATAAAACACAAGAATTCAGCTGAAAAGAGAAACTAAACTACATTCGCGCAAAAGGCTCAAGATTTACTCACTTGGGGTTTGCTGATCCCCATCCGAGTGGTGCTCGTCGTCGGAAACAGCTGAATGGGTAGAATTATCTGCTGTTTCAGATTCAATAAGCTTATATCCTTCAATTTTTCCACAGGCTTTCTTGTGTGATCTTCTGTGTCTAGCACTAGGATGTGGATTTGGAAAAGGCCATCCGCATTTATGACACAAATGCGGCGCGTGATTCTCCTGCCCTGAATTTAAGAAACCTCAGTTTCACGAAAAAATCATACATGAAAATACAAAAATTAACATAGCAACAACAACAACAACGACCCAGTAAAATCTCACAAGTGGGGTCTGGGGAGGGTAGTGTGTATGCAGACCTTAGCCCTACCCCGAAGGAGTAGAGAGCTATGTTGCTTGGACTCTCCGAAAATGTGGCGGATACGTGTCGGATCCTCCGAAAGTAGTGCATTTTTGAAGGATCCGACACGGGCGCGGCTACATTTTGGAGAGTCAGCGCAAATAGGTAGAGAGGCTGTTCTCGACAGAACCTCGGATCAAGACAAAGATGAACAGAGCAAAAACAAGAAAAATGCTACAAATAATTACACCCCGGAGAGTATGAACTACACGTCTGATTATATCTGTGTACATGCTTTTAAGATTAAATAAAACCCCATTTCACAACTCCCAACATACACAAAAAAGCATAAATTAATCATTAAAAACTATAAAGATTCATAGAGCAATAACAGGAAATGATGCTTAATAATTATATTAAATTCAATCAATAACCAAAATTTTACACATTAATACATACACATATCTTCAAAAATCAAAAGAAAACCCCATTTCTCAACACCCAATAAACTAAAAAAATAAACATAAACAAAAACAAAATTCACAGAACAATTAAACATAAATAAAACTAAACATATTTTACCACACTCATACTCATGTTGACCAAAAGTCAAGATTTTGACCAGTACATGACTTGATACAACAGAAAAGCAATTAGCACAAAAAACAAAAATTACCCAACAAAGTATGAGAAATGTAGATTCTTTAGCATACCCTTAAAGACCCTAATCAAGAAACTATATATAAAGAAAAATAAAAACTTTAAATTAAAAAAAAAACAAGATTTCAGTAACCCAAATGAGAAAAAGAAGATACAAACCTGATGGGGTAGTAAATTTGTGATCTTGGCTTTCCATTTAGCAAGAAAATGAGTGAAAAAAAACAGCAAGAGAAGTGAAACCTGGAGATGAACAAGTCTGTAGTACGGACAAAAAAGGAAAAGGTTTAGAAATGTGAAAGAGAGACTTTATTAGTCTTTAGGTGTTATTAAAGTTGGAAAAGTATAGATATTGACAAAGAGGTAGGTGTGTTTTGGGGGTGTGGGGTTTGTTTGGGGGGGGGGGGGGGTGGTGGTTGGAAAGGGAAAAATTTGCCCCTGGGGGGGGGGGGGGGGAAAAAAAAACCCTTTTGGGGGGGGGTTGATGATGAGAATGGATAATATTGCACCATGTGAGTGTGTGTGTGTAACTAGAATCCTATGCTATGGAATTTGGGATGCGATTGAATGAGTCAAGTTGTGTGCTTGGAATTGTTGTACATTCATGAGTTACATAGTAGAATGTATGCAGATCTTACCCCTGCCTCGGAGGGGATAAAGAGACTATTTCCGGAAAACCCTCGGCTCAGAGACAATACATCTATGACAACAAAACCGGAAAAATAATATAGCAACGTGAGAGACATCAAATAAATGGAAAAGCAGTCACACAAATACTATGCCAAAATGTGAACCACAACATAAATAACTAGCAGGCTAGACAAAACACTATCATATTAGTTAATAAACGAAAAAAGGTAGCTCAATGTACAAATCATTCTGCATTCATACACGGTTTGAGGAGGGTTGCACCCAATGGCAAAGCTAGGAACTTCTCCGAGAGAGTTCAAATTTGAAAGAAGTGAAAAAAAATTCTGACAAAGAGTGTTCAATATGTGTTACATCTAAAACGTAATATTTTAGTTATATATACAGTATAGTTTTTTGACGGAGGGTGGTCAATCCGCCCTTTAGTTGCACCCCAAGGAGTGTGGTGTAGATAATCTACCGTAATACAAGCATTAACGGTTACTCCCACGGTTCGAACTCGTAACTTGTAAGTAATACAAATACAACTTTATCATTGCTCCAAGATTATCATTCATGTCTTTAACAGACGAATGACATAAAATTTATTTTAATAATGCATATTGAAACACCATCAAAAGCTTATAGTTTTGTGATATCAGTAAAATTCATCTATAATTGTGAGTTAAATTTGCAGTTTTTCTGGTCTTCCTATCAAAGTTTATAATATCATAAATTAATTATTATTTTCTCCGATCCAATTTATTTGATGCATTTCGAATTTCAAGCGTTAACCTATTCTAACCATAATTAATTTTATATCTTTAAAATATTTTGAATTATTAATTATTGTGACTTATAGTACTTTTAATGTCTAAATATATGAATTTTCTTTCAAATTAAAAGTTCTATATCAATTCGCGATTAAAATTGAGAAGTTTGACTCTCGAATATCTGAAATCATCAAACAAATTAGAATAAAGGAGTACCATATAATATGTGTGAGTTCAATTCTTCGTATTTTTTCTTTTCCTTCCCCTATATAATATTAAAAAACTTTATTTTTCTTAGTTATCAAGTGAAGAAATAGCTCATTTGTTTCCTTGTATGATATGGAATAAATTTAAAGTAGAGGGATTTATAGATTGCTTGGATTGTTTTGGTAAGAAATAAAGGGATAAAAAGTATTTTTTTTGTTTGAGTTTGGTAAGGAAATTAAAAAGAAATTAAAAATAGATGAATTAGATCATGTAACCTTTGTTGAATAATCTATTGATTGCCCACAATTCAGTGCTACTAAATTCAAGTCAAACATTTGAAAGTGAAGAAGAAAATAAGTTTGGGATAAAACTAAGAGAATTAGTCAACCATACTTATATAATGTTCATTCGTCATTCGTCATGAAAAGTATGACAGTTGGTCAGAAAGTACCTACTTCGATGACGCGTATTGTATCATATTTTAATTTTTTCAATTTCAAAAACAAATCGAAATTCCGTTTTAACATGATAATTCAAAATATCGAAGTTGGACAGTTATGAAAAAATAATAAATTAAAATTTTGATTTAACATTATAAATAGTGATGTCAATCCAAATGGTCGAATTGATAACTTTGCTTTAATCTTTTCGACTGAATAAAGAATATTTTGATCATTCAACTTTAGCTTACTAGGAAGGATTTTGCAAATTATAGGCTACGCATTTTCCCAATAAAAAAAGTAGAAGAAAAAAAGAAATAATGTTCTTGATTAGGATACCTATGAAAATGGTTGACTTTCGGACCGCACCTTCCATCATTTTTCATTTTTTAGAAAATTTAAATTAAATAAAATATACAACTAATACCTTTGTAGTCGATCAAAAGGCCAAATTCATATTTATTATTGACTTTCGGACATTGATGATTTATTAAAATACGTGTATGAAATACGTGCCAGCTGTAACGATCCGAGCGATCGTTCCGTGAGATTAGTTTCGTTTTCTCTGTTTCTGCCTTATTATGTGTTGATTAGCTCAATTTGTTGTGTTGGGTCGGTTGGTTCGGGTTCGGAGTGGTCGTGGTGAAAAATGAGACATTTAGTTTCTTACGTTGGCTTAATAGTTGGAAAAGTCAACCGGAAGTTGACTTATAGGTAAATGACCTTGGAATGTAGTTTTTATGGCCCGGATAGCTTCGTTAGGCGATTTGGGACTTAGGAGTAGAATTAGGCTTGAATTGGCGAAATTTGAATTTTGGCGATTTCCGGTTAGCAGTGAAAAATTAGTTATCGAGGTCCGAATGAAATTTTGAAAGTTGGACCAGGTTCGTAGTGTCATTTTGGATGTGTGTGTAAATTTTCAGGTCATTCGGAGGTGATTTGATTAGTTTCGGCATCGTTGGCGAATTTCGGAAGTTTAGAAATCTTTAGGCTTGAATCATGAGTTGATTTGGTGTTTTGATGTTATTTTGGGTGTTCCGAGGGTTCGACTAAGTTCATGTGATCATATATGAGTTGTGGGTACCATTGGTTGGGGGCCTGTGGGGCTCGGGATGATTTCAGATGGTCATCGGGAGGTTTAAACTTAAAAAATACAACAAAGCTGTTGTTGGTGCTAAGTTTCTGGTGTGGCCGCACCTTTGGTCAATTTCGGGATTTTTGATATAATTTGACTATTTTTGAGTGGGCTTTGTTTCTTTAGCGTATTTTGATGATGTGAATCTGTTTTTGAATAGATTCGGGGCGTGTTGAGGCCAAGTCGAGGGGCAAGAGCATCGCAGAGTAGTTTTTCATGCAGTTTGAGGTAAGTAATGACTGTAAATCTTGTCCTGATGGTATGAAACCACGGACTTCGCATTGTATCACTATTTTGGAGTGGCGCACATGCTAGATGACGAGTGTGTAGCGTGCACTGTTGGGGGATTGTGACTTGGTCCGTCTCGTAGCAACTATTAAGTTGCGTATTTGATTCTAAATCATATGAGATTTCATATTTTAAATATTATTGCCATGTTTTGGGCGGAATGCCGTATTTGGGCCTCGTGACAAGCGTTTGGGCCCCTTGGGGGATTTTTATTGTTATTCTTCATTGTGTTGACTTATGATTTACACTCACTCATACTATGTTTAATTGATTTCAAAACTCAGTCTTATTTACACTATTTTGAAGTATAAAATGATATTTTGGGTCGAGTAGCCCGTTTTACTGATAGCCCGAGTGGCTTTTTGAGAGGTTTCTGACTGAGTGAGGCCGAGGGACAATGTTGTGAGGATATTATGGGATCGGACTACGCGCTGCAGCATGTTACAATATTTATGATATGAGAGAGGGCGAGAGCCTGAGTGATTATGCCATGTGACGGCCTATTATAGCGCTTGGGCTGTAGGAGCCCCTCCGGAGTCTGTACACCCCCAGTGAGCGCATGTATCTACTAAGTGCGAGTGTGGAGTGACGAATGATTGGGAGGCATTATGAGGTTGTCGGAGGGGCTGATACCGAGTGATGTGAGGTATGGTGAGTGACTGATTCTGAGCGATGTTAAGCCCGAGGGAAGATTTATGAAATATGTTTTGCCAGAGGCGCTATTATGATTTCTATCACTTTTGTACTTAATTATCTTGACTTATACTGCAACTGTTGGAAGGTACATTTTCAAAGGAATTTTACTGAAAATCGACTTTCAAGTGTTATAAATTGTCGTATTTATGAGTTTTAAAAGAAAATTTGTATTTAGTGTGAATTGATGACTTGGTTATATGTTTCGTAGTTCTCAGATATTATTTACTTTCATTACTACTGAGTTGGCGTACTCACATTACTCCTTGCACCTTGTGTGCAGATTCAGATGCTAGAGTGGAGTGAGTTGCTTGCCTGTCTAGGGATTTCAGAGATTTTTGCAATGTAGTTGCACGCATTCGCAGTCCTGCTTTCTCCTTCTTATTTCTATAGTAGTTGCACTCCCTAGACCTATTTTTGTATTAGAGATATTGTGTCAGCTTTATGTATTTTTTTCTTTAGAGGCTCATGACTCAGTGACTCCGGAATTTTGGACAGTGTTTAAACATTTTGGCTTAGTATCTTTTGATTTAAAAATGCTTAATTGAAATTGTCATGAACTATCGGTTTAGAAGTGATTTAAAACAAGAGTTCTTTATGTTTGAAAATCTAATTAACTGGCCTAGTATCTCGATAGGCGCCATTACGATCAGGAATAATTTTAAGATCGTGACACCAGCGGAGTCAAATTGTAACGATTTTCTGATTAATCATATAACAAAGGGATTTCTCTTATTTTAATTAATGTGACTTTCAGAAAAAAGCTTAAAACGGTAAAATATCAAATTAATTGGTAACACCGTAACAATAACAAAATGACCAGCACTTATATTTAAGCAAGCATGAGCATAGTTCATATATACGAGCCTAGTCCTTAACCAGAGCGTCAGAGTCCTAGAAATTGAGGCGTTTTTTGGTAGGAAGCGTTTTTACCTTTTCAAATCTAAGTATGAGACGCCAAATAAAAATCTAAAAATACATGTAAGCTTAATCGAGGGGATCCAACTGTCTAATTTCATGTATGTTTTTTTAGTTATATAAAGGTACAACCACATATGCATCAAGATTACTGTCATTTTCCTCTTTATTATTTTTGTTCTTTTATTTATTTATTTATTTATTTATTTGAGTCTCCATTTCGGGAAGCATAAACAAGCGGACAAATAAGCAGATTCGTCGTGTCCGGTTTGACAATTAAAATGCATTGTTATTATCCAACAGAAAGTGTTGTCACATGCTTGTGACTATTATATTAATTAATCACAATCTAATTATGTGTTTAAGCATCTTAATCTAACTCAATATATTGGGGTGTCAATGCGGATACTTGACACCAAATGAAAACTAAAAAAAGGAAGAAAAAAAAGTTTTTGTTACATTGGCTCCCAAACACTAATCGTTTTAATTTGCAAATTGAATTTGTTAAAATACTTGACATTTATTTAAATACTAGTTTTAGGATACGCGCTTTGCGCGTATACCTATATTAATGAATACACAAATTTAAAAAAATACATACATATTATAAGATAATTTATTTGAGTTATAAAATATAATTTAAGATTTTTTTTTAAAATAATAAATATCATTCCCGTTTAGTTAGCTTAACAAATGAAGGAATTTTATTTAGATGCCTTATTGGTATTTTGTCCGATCTTATTTCGAAACTTATAAAAATTGTTAATATATACAATTCTCTAAAGATTTATCAAATAACATAAATTAAAATTAAAATCTCTTGATCTTTTTAAAACTTTGCGAATGAAAAAAAGTTGGCATTATACCTTCTAAGTATTTGATAGTGACAATGTAAAGTTTAAAGAATGACTAATACTTTACAAGAAAAAACTTAGTATAAAAATTGTAGCGAGACGTTTTCATTTGTTAGACTGAATGTAAGAAAGAAATAAATGACAACTCATTTATAATTTGGTTGCCTTCTACAATTTAATCTTATTGCTTAAAATATACTTTTTTACCGATTTGAATCTTTATTTTTTACTATAATTTATTTTGGACTAATATAAGGGTCCAGAAGGTGTCGATATAAA
The DNA here is from genome assembly GCA_005239495.1 of Nicotiana undulata. Lineage (NCBI taxonomy): Eukaryota > Viridiplantae > Streptophyta > Magnoliopsida > Solanales > Solanaceae > Nicotiana > Nicotiana undulata. The sequence continues at coordinate 29,375 of ML286108.1, forward strand.
GTCATCGACGGTGGATTTTATATTTTGGACTATTATTTAATTTGAAGCATTTAGTCAACCATTGTCGATAGAATCTAAGTGACAAGAGATATTAATAGTAATACCTGAATATTCAAACTATTATATTGATTAAAATAATATACGTCACAATTATTAATTTGATAAAAGAATTTGACAAGCAATTTTAAAAGGTTTCTTTATGAATATATATTGATTATTCTTGTGCAAATGACTCTATGCATGTTAAGAGCATCTTTTTTATGTTGGTTCAACCTGAGTTCGAGCCGTGAAAGCAGTCATTAATGCTTGCATTAACGTAGATTTTATGTTGGTTTTTAACACTCAAAATTAATAATGCAATATAAAAGGTCCTATTATGTCATTCTAAATAATTTCAATGAAAATTTATACCGTGACATTTTTAAAAAAATAAAGAAGAAAAAATTAAATAATTTCGGGCTTGAAACAAAGAGCAATCTTTACCAATTACCAACTTGCAAATATTCTAGACTACTAAAATTTTGCATCTTCTTTAAGATGTGGAATTCCACATGTTGGGTTAACATTTAACCCCACCCAGTGTATAACTTAACCTGAACTATTAAAAATTAAATTGACATATATTTTTATCATGGTTAAGTGATAAATATGTATATTAAAGATACATAATTTATATTAATTAATAATTAATTCAGTATAGACATATTTATACATATTGGTTAACAAATGAATGTCGGAGCCCTTATATAGGTAGCAATTAATTTTTAAATTTCTTATACTTCTATTGAAACTGAAAACAATTATCTCTCACCAAATACGAGGAAAATCAAAGCCATCATAAATAATACTACTCCAATTATTGTGATATATGTTGCGTTAGATAACTACATGAATCTTTACCTAAATTGCCGGTCATATTCATTGTTTACTTTTTCCAACCATAAACGTAGATTGTATACTGAATATACATCATTATACATAAATTATGCATATATTATACTTTAACAATAACAACAAATCCAGTTAGATCCCAACAGGTGAGGTTTGGGGAGGGTGAGTAGTCTGTACGCAGACCTTACCCCTACCTAATGCAGGTAGAGAGGTTGTTTCCAATAGACCCTCGACTCAGGAAGCGCAAGAAGAAGAAGAGGAAAGCAAGGAAGGAAGAAAGATGGAAGAGAAAAGAAAAATGGAGAGAAAAAGGATAAGTAGTACCAAATAATAGCAACAGGGAATACAATACTTGAGGCGTACAAAACCACACAACGTAATAAAAATCTAAGAATATGAAAGGACATGCATGCTACTAAGACTAACAGTGAACAATTATAAACTACCTATTAACCTTCTACCTTAATCCTCGATCTCCACACCCTTCTATCAAGGGTCATGTCCTCAGTGAGCTGAAGCAACGCCATGTCCTGCCTAATCATCTCTCCCCGGTACTTCTTAGGCCTACCTTAACCTCTTCTCAAACTCTCCATGGCCAACCTCTTCTCAAACTCTCCATGGCCAACCTCTCACACCTCCTAACAGGAGCATCAATGATTTTTCTCTTAACATGTCCGACCCATCAAGCACATATTATACCTTCATCGGCTATTTTTAGTTTAAGTGGTTGGGTGAGCGGCTACGTGGGTTAATTCTTTAAAGGGAAACTTACACAAATGTTCCAAATAAGTCTCAACTTACCAACCTCTAGCCATTAGTCATAAACTTACCAAAACTAGCCAAGCACTTATAAAAATTGAAAAACCAAATAATTAAGGTTCTTTCTCTAAAAGAATCACATGTAAAAATTTCCTTCCATATTTTTCAGCGTGATTAGCAACATTAGATGCAAGACGGGAAGGAAATTTCATGGATGAGGTTGCAAATAAGGTGATGAAATATAAAAAACTATACAATATCTAAAAATCTAAGAAAAAATAAACATTTTCAATGGGTATAGTTGAAATTCATTGAAAACATATAGATAAGTCAATATACAAAATTTGAGGAAGATTGGAGGTGATTTAGACTGGTTTTGTATCAAAATTCGTAATTAAATCAAGTTCAAAAAATTCTTCTGCGACACATGTATCAAACATGTATCACGCATGTATCTCACACACATATATACATGGATATAGATACACAATTGATACAAATATGATACATACGTGATACACAAGTGATACACGGTGTGATATACACATAATTTTTTTTCATGTTCAGTTTTTACTTCGAATTTTCAATTCAAACCACTTCAAAACTTCACCAAATCATACCAAAACTGAGATTCAAGCTCCATAAGATGTGCCCAATCTATTCTAATAACACCTACTCAAATGAGAACAAAAATTCGACCTTTTTTTGCTACAAATAGCTAATTGGCTAATATTAGTAATATTTTATAAATTGACCAATTTTTGTAATGAGATAGTTATAAATTGACATAGCTGGTAATTTCCCTTCTTTAAAAGAAATAGGTAATGAAAATGGACCCACAAAAATCCAAGGCCCGTAATAATTAAAGGGATTTTTTCCTTCTTATACCATATATGAAACCTTATTACCAAATATGTGCATAGTATGTAAATTACCCGACCTGGCAACGGTTTTCCCACACTTTTAATACCATCCGTTAATTAGTAATTAATAGGGGCAGAATCTCCCTAATATGGCGCACTAAAAATCAGGAAGAGAATCTCCTAATTGATTTAGTGAGATCCAGTAGGAATTTGAAACGGAAAACCTTTATCTCATCTGCGAATTTTTTTCTTAAACTACAATTAAAAAAAAGAAGACGAACAACTTCAACAAACTGAAATCAAATTGTAGAATTCAATTCATCGAGATTTTTCCTCAAACCAGAAATCAAAAAGGGGACCAATTATTCAACAAAATAAACTCAAATTGTTGAAACCAATACTGTAGATACTCTGTTCTTCGTCTTTTTTTTTTCTCAATCCAGAAATTAAAAAAAAACAAAAAAATATAGAACAATACATCAACAACAACACGCAATCATGTCCAAAATAGCAATTATGCTACAATTGAATGGCTTTTTTTTTTCTCAATCCAGAAATCAAACAAATTAAAATTGTTATGTTACAAATTCTATGAAAATCTGATTTTATGTTAATATCTACAAAATTCCTACATTTATCTACAAATAAACTACAAATCAGTTTAAGTATGTATAAAGCAGTATTGTTTTTAAGGGTATCTACGAAATTACTACATTTATACTACAATTAAACTACAAACTATGTTGGGAAAAAATGTTGACTATAAAATTTTCTCTTCATCTACAAAATAAACTACAAATCAGTTTAAGTATTGTATAAAGTTGTATTGTTTTTAAGGGTATCTACAAAATTACTACATTTATACTACAATTAAACTACAATCTATGTTGAAAAAAAATATTGACTACAAAATTTTCTCTTCATTTACAAAATTTCTACAAAAAAAACTACAAATCAGTTTAAGTATTGTATAAAGCGGTATTGTTTTTAAGGGTATCTACAAAATTACTACATTTATACTACAATTAAACTACATCTATGTTGGAAAAAAAAATGTTGACTGCAAAATTTTATCTTCATCTACAAAATTTCTATAAAAAAAAACTACAAATTTTCCAAAAGCTACACAAATTCGTGGGCAACAATATGAAGAACATAGTGGAGAACCCAAAGAACTGCTTCCGTCTCCGAAGAAACAGAGTGTACTATGTATCAGAATCGCTAGTGAAACGAGCCACGAATATAAAGCTAGACAACTTAATTGCACTTGGAACCCAAATTGGAAAATTCACAAAAGGAGGTCTTTGTATTTTTTTTTAGAAGAAGAAGGAATGGAGAAGAGGAAGAAGGAGAGGGGGAAAACGGCGCTGGTCTTAGGAATTATGGGGAGAGAGAAACGTGAGATATATGGACACCTTTAATTAAGGAGGAAAAAACGTCTAATTAATTAGACCCTTAATTAAGTGTGGTATAGAATTGATAATTTGATATACTAAGTATAATTAAGTTAAACTTTAAACATTGAGGATAATAAAGTTTTCTATGTGGCATGGGAATGAAAAAATTCTATAATTAAAGCCCAAAATTGGGCCCACAAAAAAGACCTTTGTCCTCTAGTTTCACGTGCTTTTCAGACGACAACTTTTTCCCAGATAATTTTCCTTTTTTCCTCTCCGATCCAAAATCCTTTATAGATAAAGCTTAATTTGGATAGCATTAGACAAAATACCAACCTGGTACTAACAAATATTTGGTAATTGCACATATTATAAAACTAATTTTGTAATCAACTATTTGGTAGGTCCATATGTGATAACACAGGCATTTGGTAGGGAAAATGACACTAAATAACTGTTCTCAAAATAATAGTCGCAAAATATTATTTTTTTGTATATATATAATTTGTGTTATATAAGAAAATTTTTAATTTATATATATTTTCAGCTATATGTAAATAGTTTCTGGAGAATGCTAATAGTGGAAAAAAAACTTCATTTATTATGATATTATCGAATGTGAGTTGATACCTTACTATCTCAATAAGTAGTTGTAAAATTTGATTCAGAATTTAGATTTTATGCGTTAAGGACTTGGGGTCTACAAATGAAGGGTAAGAAAGAATATGAAAAAAGAGAAAGTAAACAAAAAACAAAGGGAAAAGTCAAAAGGCTTTTTATTTTATTTTTTATATATACAAAAATTATATGTGATGTGAATTCTGATATCAAGCGACTGAGAGGAACACAACTTTAAAGGGGTTTAAAACATTTGTTTTAATCAAGTTAAGATGTCTAGATGAAATCTCATAGACTAGAGGGGCTAAAATATCAAAATCGAACAAGTAAAGGTGTCAATTGGTAAATAGACGAAATCATCCGTTTCTCATGTGACGTTCATCAATTGAAGCTCAAACAAAGAAGCGTCCGTGTCTGGTTCGAATTCAGACACGACCCGTCCATTTGCTGCTAGGTCCGAAAATGGTGTCGGGCGAGAGCATCGCTATGCCCCTTAATGAATCACATGGTCCTTTGACCTTCGTTTGATTCCGACGCCCATCATAGATCTCATGAGACTTATTATTACGAAAAGAGCCTAGTCCTTTCCTTCGCTAGTTAGGAAATTAATTAAGCAACTTTTACTTAATACTATACTACTCTAACTTTGTCCAAAAAAAGTGGAATACGAATATCCACAATACCATCATTTTATGGCCGATAGTAGTACAGTAAATGATGCCTTCCTCTTTAGCGGCGTGTATAATTGGCTCACCTAAAAAGCAGAAGAATCTCATATCTCAAACTTGGAGGAGCATCTAACACAACTCATCTTGTATTTCCTTTCATTAGCTTGAGATCCCAACCAGAGTGGTTAAAGCAATAGCTTAATCGTTTAAAGCGATGCAAAGCGAAGGTCATCGATAGGGGCAGAACAGGTGGACGGAAGAGGGTTTAACCGAACTTCTTCATCGAAAATTATATTGTATATAGAAGGTTATATATATATATATATTAGGCGTTGAATTTTCTTTTATGTATGTTTACTTTTTTTATTTTTTGAATATCCTATCGGTGAAAATCCTGCTTCTCCGGCTAATCATCAGTTATTGTGACGAAAATGGATTCTTTTCCTTTAACGGTGTGACTTAGGATTAAATTACCAATGTGTTGGCCTAATTAAAGAAGAAGCAACCTGAGAACAAAATAAGAAAACGTACAAAAATAAAATAAAAAATATAATTTTGCCTATGCCTTTCTATGGTGTACTAACAAGCAGTAGCGATGCCAGGAAATTCAATAAATGTGTTTAAATTTTGAACACCTTTTGCTAGTGGGCTATGCAAAGGTGTTCAAAGTCTATTTTTCAATCAATAACAAATAATATTTTACCTTATACATAATATAATTTTTCGGTGAAGGGTGTTCAGTTGACTACCCTTGAACCAACATAGCTTCGACCCTGCTAACAAGTACTATTATATTTCTTATAATGATAAGGAATTTAACTATTATGCTAATGAGTAATGAGGATATTACTGCAGAGATTGAGGAAGAAAATGTGCCTTTTGGTATTCCTTTAGAAATGCAACGCCAGTCTTCTACTATTATAAAGGTGTTGTGTGATAGAATTAAAAATGAAATTGTTGAAAAAATATTATTTTGTGTGAGTAACTTTGCTTATTATTTCGTGGTTGATATATTGAATGATGTATTTTGATTATTCAAATCATCGTGTAAACAATAAGTAATTATACTAGATAATATTATATGCTTTTGGTATAACTAGATATGTTATATTGATTTATATCTTTAATACGTTATGTTTTATATTTTAATTAAATAAAATAAAAATAATAAAAGTTTCTTAAGATAAATATTTAAATTTATTTTTCTCTTTAAAATAATTATAAGACCTTGGTACTATTCTTTTTAGTAATTTGACACTTAAAAGCACTTGTTAGAAAGATTGGCCAAACACAACTTATTTACCAAATATTACAAAAAATACTTCTGAAACGTATTTTTCTAAAAGTACTTTTGTTTAAGCACTTCTGAAAAAAGTACTTTTCAAATAAGTAATTTTTGACAGCTTGACCAAACGGGCTCTAATCATCTGTTATTGTGATGAAAAAGGATTCCTATCCTTTAATGGTGTAACTTAGGATTAAATTACCAAGATGTTGACCTAATTAAAGAAGGAACAATCTGAGAGCAAAGAAAGAAAACGTATAAAAATAAAATTAAAAAAATTTAATTTTGCCTATGCCTTTCAATGGTGTACTAACAAGTATATACTATCATATTTCTTAATTGTAGATTCTCAAAGTATTGCACTTATCGTATCTCAATTGTTTTTTCTTCAGTATGTGCACTTATCGTATCTCAAAAAGTTACTTGTGCAAAGATGTAGCTATTTCGAATTTATCGACCTCGAAAATTTTGAATTACAAGTAATCGTACTCGCGTGCATCGCGCGGTCAATATTAAAAAATATTAATTAAATTATATTTTGATCGGGTTTATTTGAATAAATTAGATCGTATTGCTTTAATAAATTTTAATTGTCATTTTATTTGTTAATGTGATATACTCAATAAAAAAATCACTATTAAATTAAAGGGATTTATATAGTCATTGAGTAGCTTTTTTGTTATGTATTTTTTAAATTATATTATCCAATATTTAATATAATCACGTTGTTAATAGAAATTTTTATTAGCATATTACTTTATTTAATATTTTCGTCTAGTACTTTCTTTTTGTAATATAAAAGAAGATATATATTTTATTACTCTAGAAATATTTTACTATTTTAAATTTTATTATATTGTTCTCAATAATATTATCTGAATTTTAATGAATAAAATTTCTATTAAATTAAAGGGATTTGTATATTCATTGAATAACTATTTTTGTATTTTTTTTCATTCTATTATCCAATATTTAGTATCATTACATTGTTAATAGAAATTTTCTATTAGCATATTTCTTTGTTTAATATATTTGTATACTATTTTCTTTTTATAATATATATATATATATATATATATATATATATATATATATATATATATAAATCTTGTTAAACTTACGGGGTGTAACAATGAGATGGTTTGGACATGTTAAGAGAAGAAGCATTGATTCTCCTGTCAGGAGGTGTGATAGGTTGTCCATGGAGAGTTTTAGAAGAGGTTGAGGTAGGCCTACGAAGTATTGGGGAGAGGTGATTAGACAGAACATGGCACTGCTTCAGCTCACTGAGGACATGACCTTTGATAGGTGGGTGTGGAGGTCAATGATTAAGGTAGAAGGTTAGTGGGTAATTTTNTCTGGATAATATTATCTGCAATTTAATAAATAGCATCTCTATTAAACTAGTGAGACTTATATTGACATCAAATAACTTTTTTTATATGTATTTTTCTTTATTAATATTTTTTGTATAAATAAAATTTTTATTTTTATAAATAAAAACAAAACTTATTAAAAAAATTGAATTGACAATGTTTTATTATATGGTAATTTTAATTTTTTATTTTAAATAATTTAAAAACTCCAACTTCAAACTACTCACCAATTTGAATGAACAATTTTTTTTTAATTTTTGTTTTTTTTATTATGAAACATTACTTTGTTACTTTATAGATATTTAAATTCACAAATAATAACCAATAACTAATTATTAACTAAATAACTAACAATTAACTACTTATTTCATGTGGCTTTTTTCTAGGTTGTCACTGTCACACCCCTTTTTTCAAAAAAATAAATCACTAAACCTTCTTAAATATAAATAAAAAGATTTGTAAAGCTCAAAAAGGGTTTTCAAATTTTGAAAGTGATAAAATATTGTGTTTTAAAGGATTAACTCATAGTCTCCACCTAACATTTGGTTTCGGTGTATAAAGTCACCGTTTTAAAAAAAAAAAAAACTTCAAAACACGTTTGACTCTTAGACTAAGTTTGCACCAGAGATCTAGGTAAGGGGGGTTCATTTGACTCGGGGAGAAGGTGTTAGGCATTCCCCAAGTCCCGTGAAAGTCACGGTTGCGTACTCGATCTAGTTGGCTTTACAAAAATTTAAATTGAGGTAAAAATAAAAACAGAAAAGAAAAATAAACACACAAGAGACTCGAGGTCGTCCCCGCCTAATAAAAGAAAATGAAAGTGAAAAATAAAAATAAAAGTACTACTAGTTCTCCTTTTAGCCTCCAATTACAAATACTTCGAGGCATACCCCGGATAAAATATTTACAAAGTCTACGGGGCATTCCTCTGCATATAAACTAAGGGACGACCTCGTACCTCAAATAAAGGAAGAAAACCTAAAGTTTTCCTACCCGATTGTGGTCGGCCTAAGCATGCTCCTATCGATAAATTAATAAAGCAAAATAATAAAATTTTAAGCTCAAATCATCTTTGTAGTGCCCTGAAGGGTTTTCACCATCAAGCCTCTCTCATTTGCTCTTTTTTTTTCTTTAGCTCACCGTCGCCTTACGGTGCTCACGAGGGCTTTCACCGATAAGACACTCTCATTTTATCATTTTCTCTCTTTGTGCTGAGAACAAGGTATTACACATGATGCAGGAAGATCATATTTTCACCACACACTTGATTAGGCATCCTCAAAGATTGGTCAGAAGGTCTTTATTTGGACCGTAATGTAGGCTTTTGGACAGGGTAAAAAAGAAAGGATGGCATGAAGGTTCAAAATAATTTAAGATGAAAGGGTTCAAAATTACAAATTTTGGAATCAGAACTTTTGGCCAAAATTAATACTTTTGTCCAGTTTCTTGGTATCTGGGGAATTTTATTTTTTGATTTTTATTTTGATGAGACCGAACCTCAGAGTGAGGATGCCTACGTATCCTTAAAAGACATGTCGAACGTAGTTCCAACATCTGACCTGACTTTTTTTGTTTTGCACCATTCTTTCTTTTTTCTCTTTTTCTTTTCTTTTTCCTTTTTCTCCTTTTTCTTCTTTTTTTCTTTTATCTTCTTTTCTCTTTTTTTCTTTTCCTTTATTTTTTATTATTCTTCTCTTTTTTTTTTTTTCTAGTTCTTAACTCTACTTCAGATTCCAAAAGAGAGGTATGAAACAAAACAAATTAAAGCTCAAAAAGGGTAGCAAAAGATAAAAGTGTTTGGGTAGCAGAATAAAATGCCTTCGTCATACCAAACTTTAAAAACGGCAGTACAAATATGCAATTGAAAATAAGCAGAAGAATCATACATATTTCTTGATGGCATCAACACAAACACAAAGTACCAATGCGCAATACCTTGATCCCAATGAATAACCCTTGCCTGTTCGAAGCAAACTTGACTCAACCTTACCTTGATGTGGAAGAATGCATTTCAGCACTGACAGATCTACCTCAAACTGCTTGAGAGAAATTATCTTGTTGTATGCTCTCATCAACCTCTTGATTTCTCAGACTAACTGCCTCAGTTTCACTCAATTCAAGCTTCAGGTTATCTCAGAATGTGTGAATCTTTACTTATTTCCTCAAATGCATCTTTTTATCGCATTCAAAACTATGTCATTGCTTCATGATTAAACTAACTTTCAAGATCGGGCTGAGAATTATGCGTGCATGTCATGTCACTAGAGTCAGCATGAAAAGAACTATAAAGGAAAAGTAACCTAAAACAAAAATTGACTAGAACTCTGGAAAACAAAAGATTGCATTGGACAGATGGTGAAAAGGGTTTTAACAAAACAAGCAGAATAGACATGGGTTACAACCCTGGAACAATCCTAGATAACACTAGACGAGTTACTACAATAAAACAAACTAGGCGAAATAAGAAGAAGAAGGGTTTGAGCCACAAGACCATATCCAGATTACAACCCTGAAATAACCCGGATAATAGAATGACAACAAAATAAACCACCAGAACTCCTTTTTGGCTAGCTAAGAAAGGAGTGTCTTTCCAATCACCAAGCTCGACATCTTAGCCACTGAGTCCCACATCAAAATTGATGGGACCTTCACCAACTTCAATCACATTGTCTTAACCAAGTGGCTCATTGACTCCTTTGAGGTAATTTTTTTTTGGGGGGGGGGGGGGGGGGGAGTGTGAAAAGGTTGTGGGGAGATATCAGCAGCAATATGAATCTGGATTTGTGATAGTGGCAGAATGGTGACAAGGCTTTCAGAGTAGTTAGTGATAAATAACGGTGGAGGATGCCCACTAATCCAGGCTTGGTATATTTTGACCATCTGTACTTTCAACCTTAGGACCTCTTCTTTCAACTCAGATTCTGATTCAATAGTCCTCTTAGGCGAATCAACAACACATGTGTCCAACTCTTTGCCAGTCGTGGCTACCTTGCTATTTGACCTTGTGTTGTACGGATGACTCGTCACAAACTAACTACCCTCTGTTATAATAACAATTAAAAAACCAAAGAGGAGCAAAACAAAGCCAACATGTTAGCGTTAGGACATTTATCTGATAAAAATATCACGTTGTGTGCAATGCACCTAGCAATAATTAATGGTTATAGAATGACTTCAAGGGTCACAAGATCATTTGGCGCCATCCCAATTTTGTTCATTTCAATCTTCTCTTTCCTTTCTTTTCTGGCATTTCATGGCTCGCTCATTTTCGTTCCTCTCTTTTCTTTGTAATTATCACTAATTTCCTTCTCTCACCCTCACGTCCCAAAAATTCATTCTTCCTTGTTTTTTATTTTTTATTTTTAAATTAATTTGATAGAACCCTATGTAGGTTGCCTACGTATCATGTTCTACATGAATCAGATTAAGCGTAGTTCTAGAAAAATAATGGATAAAATAAACTAAAAACAAAATCTTTTTCAGTTTTTCATTTATCATAATAATTTAATTTTTTTTTGTTTTCACATACAAAATACGAAATATTAGAGAAAAAGACTTGACGAACTCAGCTAAACTATGACAGACTCTGACACCACGTGAAAGACTCAATATTACTGTACAAGATTAGAAAATAAAGGACAACATGAAAAAAAACTAAGAAATATAAAAAATCTCTTCAAGGAAGCTCCCAAATGCGGTGGTCCTGGGGTATCTGTCATGCTTGAGCTCTGGTAAATGGATCCATGCATGAATAAGAAAAATAAGACCAAATAGAGTTAATCACTCAAGACACGTATGAGATCATAATACTTTCAATTGGCCCATGCTAGACATGGTTGGGCTGTTTTTGCAAAAATGGCTTACGTGGCCAAGGGTGGCTATTAGCGCAAACTCAACGAAAATGATCTCAAAGACATGGAAAATGCCTCATTAAGGCTTATATGTCTTCAACCTTCCAACAATAATGGCCCTATCTTAGGAGAAAGATTCATCAGACTAAGATTTGATCATAGGAGAAAATTCATTAGACTAGGTGTTCTATCTTAGGAGAAAGATTCATCAGACTAAAATTTCGATCTAGGAGAAAATTCATCAGACTAGGTCTATTTGTTTGTTATCTTAGAGAAAGATTCATCAGACTAAGATTTCGATCCTACGAAAAAGTTCATCATACTAGGTCTTCTATCTTAGGAGAAAGATTCATCAGATTAGGTTGTTTTTTTGTTATCTTAGGAGAATAATTCATCAGACTAAGATTTTGATCCTAGGAGAAAGTTCATCAGACTAGGTCTTCTGTCTTAGGAGAAAGATTCACCAAACTAAGATTTCGATCCTAGGAGAAAGTTCATCAGACTAGGTCTTCTATCTTAGGAGAAAGATTCATCAGACTAAGATTTGATCATAGGAGAAAATTCATCAGACTAGGTGTTCTATCTTAGGAGAAAGATTCATCTGACTAAAAATTCGATCCTAGGAGAAAATTCATCAGACTAGGTCTTCTATCTTAGGAGAAATATTCATTAGACTATGATTTCGATCCTAGGAGAAAATTCATCAGACTAGGTCTTTTTGTTTGTTATCTTAGGAGAAAGATTCATCAGACTAAGATTTATATCCTAGGAGAAAGTTCATCAGACTACGTCTTCTATCTTAGGAGAAAGATTCATCAGATTAAGATTTCGATCCTAGGAGAAAATTCATCAGACTAGGTCTTCTATCTTAGAAGGAAAATGTGAAGAGCAATGACAACATTTTATGCATACTAGCAAGACAGATAAAGACAAATATTTGAGAAACTTCCCTCTGTGGGCCCCTCTCTTCTTTTCTCTTTTTTTGTTTTTTTGTTTTTTTGTTTTTATTTTTGAACCAACTTGCTTGCTCTGCTTTGTTCCTATTTCAAATAAAGAAAACTTGTGAGTTTAAAATAATGTGATTAGTTTGCGGCCTTGATTATGAGGGAGATTTATCTTGCACTTGTCACGATCAACTTGGACTTCAACTTGGAAGACAATGCTTGTTATCGGTCGACCATTTTTCTGGACAACCCTTATCACAAAAATATTCCTGATTCACTCAAGTCAAATACCTTATACCTGATGCATTGCACTCACATTTTAACATTCACCAAATCTTTGCCTTTTACATCAATCTCAAAGAACATCTATTATCACCAACTCCGTGCACACACTATTCTCCTGTGTCTTATGCCATTTTGATGTGCTTGCCTGACTCAGCTTTGTGTGATTAAAAAGTTGGTAGCAGATTTTGAAGTCATTTCTCACTTGTTTCAACAAAAACAGACTCAAAGGGACTCAAACAAAACAAGAGGAACAATAAGGAGAAAAACGAGAAGAGATGGTATCTAGCAATAAAAAATCTTTACCTAGGAAAAAGAACAAAGTAGAAACTAATCTAATTTGAAGGCCATCTTCACTGACCATGACATGCATTTTGGATTAAGCGGCCTGATCTGTCAAGTGAATATGATTTTCAACTCTTATTATGCCTCTAAGTTGTGAAACTTGGTTTCAGTGCTCCAATTGTCCTATTTGACCATAATCCTCAGTCGGCTTGTAGTGCACTGAAGGGTTTTCACCATCAAGCCTCTCTTATTTTGCTATTTTGTTTTCTTCAGCTCACCATCGCCTTACGGTGCCCATGAGGGATTTCACCGATAAGACACTCTCATTTTATCATTTTCTCTCTTTGTGCTAAGAACAAGGTATTACCCATGATGCAGGAAGATCATACTTTCACCACACACTTGATTCGACATCCTCAAAGATTGGTCGGAGGGTCTTTCTTTGGACCGTAATGTAGGATTTTGGATAGGGTTAAAAAGAAAGGATGACATGAAGGTTCAAAATAATTTAAGATGAAAGGGTTCAAAATTACAAATTTTGGAATCAGATCTTTTGGCCAAAATTAAAACTTCTGTCCCAGTGACTTGGAGTCTGGGGAATTTTATTTTTTTATTTTTTTGGATTTTTGTTTTGATGAGACCGAACCTCAGAATGAGGCTTCCTACGTATCCTTACAAGGAATGAGGTCGAACGTAGTTCCAACATCTGACCTGACTTTTTTTGTTTTTCACCATTCTTTCTTTTTTCTCTTTTTCCTTTTTCTCCTTTTTCTTCTTTTCTCTTTTTTTTCCCTTTATTTTTCTTCTTTTTCTCTTTTTCTTTTTCTTTTCTAGTTCCTAACTCTACTTCTGTGATGACCCAAAAGGTCATCCTAAGTAATTCTAGCTAAATCTGTGTTCCAAGGCCCTGAAAGCCTCCGTTAATCTCACCTCGATATGCGTGCGCAGCCCGGGCATGTAGTCGGGAAGCTTCTATGTGAAAATTTGATAAAAATAGAATTTTTGCATGGAATAATTGAATAAAGTTGACTTTGGTCAACATTTTTGGTAAACGGACCCAGACCCGTGCTTTGACAGTCCCAGAGGGTCCGTAGGAAAATATGGGACTTGGGCGTGCACTCGAAATCGAATTCCGAGGTCCCAAGCCGGAGAAATGAATTTTTAAAGAAAATTATTTTTTGAAAATGATAAAGACTTTTGAAAATGAATAATTATTTGAAAACCGGATTACCGGAACCGTATTATGGTTCCGGAGCCCGGAACAACTTTAATATAGGTTATGTGACTTATCTGTGAAATTTGGTGTAAAACAGATTTGAAATGACGTGTTTCAGATCAAAATTGGAAAAATTAAGCTTTATGAAGTTTTGAGAAAATTCTATGAGTTTTAAGGTTTAATTCCTTGTTTTTGATGATATTTTGGTGATTTGAAAGCTTGAATGAGTCCGTAGGATGTTTTGGGAGTTGTGTGTGTTGTTGGTTCTGAGCCTCGAGGGCTCGGGTGAGTTTCGGATAGCTAACGGGGTGAGAAAACTTAGGAAAATCTGGTGTTGGAGTGAAATTCTGGTGTCTGGTGTTTAACACTATGCGATCGCATAGTTAGTTTCGCGATCGCATAGTGTGTATGCGGTCTGGGGTGGGGGCTGGGGTAGTTGCTCTGCGGTCGCGTAGCTAGTCTGCGATCGCAGAAGGTTAAGTCGTCTAGGTCTGCGATCGCATTTCCCCTTCTGCGATCGCATAGGGTCGCCCAGCTTCTCTTCTGCGATCGCATAGTGCAATTTCATCTAGTGATTTTCTTAAGTCCTAAACAGACCCATTACGGGATTTGTCTTCTTCCCCACTCCTCCATTTAGCCATTTTTTAAGAGCTCCATCACCATATCCTCATAGGTAATCAATTATAACTCCATTTGCCTTCTAATTTCATCATCTACTACAAGAATCTAGGCCTAAAAACATGGAAATTAAGTAGAAATTAGGGGTTTTGGGTAGAATTAGGTTTTTTAGAATTTTGGGTAATTCAACCTCAATTTGGGGTCGAATCTTAAAACAAATTATATATTCTAACTCGTGGGGTTATGGGTGATCGGGTTTTGGTCCGAACCTCGAGTTTGGACCAAGCGGGCCCAGGGTTGAATTTTGGTAATTTTAGAAGAATGCCAGAAATTGAATATCTAGGCTATGGGATGGCATTATTGAGTCTTTATTGACATTATTGAATTAATTATGCCTAGATATTGTACTTTCGGAGTCAGATTATGAAGGAAAGACGGTCTTAGAGGAGTGATTGCTATACTTTGGACCGAGGTAAGTGTCTTGCCTAATCTTTGTGAGGGAATATGTATTATTTGCTATGTTCCATGTGATTATCATGTTCATTGCATAGGTGAGGTGACGAGTACCTATGCAATGTGTGTCAAGCATGCCCGTGAGTCTATTTTGATAGCAATTGTGGTGTTTTTTCCATGTTTATCTTATTTTGAGATTGTCTCTACTTTGTAATCCATTATGGTTGAAAATATTGGTTGTTGAGCTTGAGAAGTGTTGTTACGGTTGATAATCCAAGTGTAGAGTATACAATCGAAGTGATTGGTTATATCTGAGACCCTTGCCGGGCATTTACTGAGTATTAGTTGATGTTTTCCCCTTGCCGGGTGTTTTGAACTGCTTATTTCCACTATGTTGTATCCCTTGCCATTATATCTGTTATTGTTTGGTGAGGAAGAGTGTAAATCACGAAGGGTGATGCCGTGCCATGATATCTGATTTTATTGCATAGTGAGGAATAATGTAAAGCACGAAGGGTGATGCCGTGCCACAATTCATATTTATTATAAGCACGAAGGTTAATGTCGTGCTAATTGTTTGTTATTTATCACACGAGGGGACATGCCGTGTTGATCGTTTATTGTTTATCGCACGACGGGACATGCTGTGCTGATTGTTTGCTATTTATCACACGAGGGGACATGCCGTGTTGATCGTTTATTGTTTATCGCACGAGGGGACATGTCGTGCTGATTTCTTGCTATTTATCACACGAGGGGACATGCCGTGTTGATCGTTTATTGTTTATCGCACGAGGGGACATGTCGTGCTGATTTCTTGCTATTTATCACACGAGGGGACATGCCGTGTTGATCGTTTATTGTTTATCGCACGAGGGGACATGCCGTGCAGATTGTTTGTTATTATCACACGAGGAGACATGCCGTGTTGATCGTTTATTATTTATTGCACAATGGGACATGCTATTCCATGATTTACATCGATTATACCATGTTTTTCATAGTGAGGAAGAGAGTAAAAGTACGAAGGGTGATGTCGTGCCATTAATTTCATTCCTGGCATTTGAACTTGTCTTTACTTGGTATTTTCTGTTCAACTGCTTTTATATGTTTTCTTATGATCAATATTCTGTCATATCTAACTTGTGATCCCTCTAACTGCTCCCGTATCCCTTACTTGTCTGCTTATCTCCTGCCTTGTACTGTTTCTGTTACCTGCTGTAGAATAGGACATGTGTACGTCGTTGCTAAGTCTAGCCTCGCCACTACCTCGGCCGAGGTTAGGCTCGGCATGTACTCAGTACATGGGGTCGGTTGTACTGATACTACACTGCACTTCTTTATGTCGTGCAGATCCCGCTTCCGGACCACGTGGACCGCTCTGAGGGAGTCACCTTCAGTCCACATTGAGCTTCAAGGTATACCACTGTCATTCGTGGACCCCGAAGTCTCTTCTGCTATTGTGCCTTATTGTCTTATTTCTCTTTCCATTCTAAAGACAATACTGTATTTCCTTTCAGACTTGTATTTAGTATTCTTATGGATAGTCCGTGAGGTTGTAACACCCCGGTTTTGGGATTTTTACGATGTTATTGTCTTTATCCTTTCATTATGCGTTTTTGAAGTAATATTATTTTTCTGCTGTGAAACCATTGAGGTAATTTTGGATGTTTCAGTAAAGGTTTGAAGGTTAATGACTTTAATATTGTTACGCTGTTTTTAGATGTCAAAATGTTGTGTACGTTGGCTTGTCTAGCGGGTTCCACGTTAGACGCAGTCACGGTCTGAAAGGTGGGATTTCGGGCCGCGACAACTTCTGATTCCAAAAGAGGGGTATGAAACAAAACAAATTAAGGCTCAAAAGGGGTAGCAAAAGATAAAAGTGTTTGGGTAGCAGAATAAAATGCCTCCGTCATACCAAACTTTAAAAACGGCAAGTACAAATATGCAATTGAAAATAAGCAGAAGAATCATGCATATTTTTTGATGGCATCAACACAAACACAAAGTACCAATGCGCAATACCTTTATCCCAATGAATAACCCTTGCCTGTTCGAAGCAAACTTGACTCAACCTTACCTTGATGTGAAAGAATGCATTTCAGCACTGACAGATCTACCTCAAACTGCTTGAGAGACATTACCTTGTTGTATGCTCTCATCAACCTCTTGATTTCTCAGACTAACTGCCTCAGTTTCACTCAATTGAAGCTTCAGGTTATCTCAGAATGTGTGAATCTTTACTTGTTTCCTCAAATGCATCTTTTTATCGCATTCAAAACTGTGTCATTGCTTCATGATTAAACTAACTTTCAAGACCGGGCTGAAAATTATGCGTGCATGTCATGTCACTAGAGTCAGCATGAAAAGAACTATAAAGGGAAAAGTAACCTAAAACAAAAATTGACTAGAACTACTGGAAAACAAAAGATTGCATTGGACAGATGGTGAAAAGGGTTTTAACAAAACAAGTAGAATAGACATGGGTTACAACCCTGGAACAATCCTAGATAACACTAGACGAGTTACTACAATAAAACAAACTAGGTGAAATAAGAAGAAGAAGGGTTTGAGCCACAAGACCATATCCAGATTACAACCCTGAAATAACCCGGATAACATAAATGACAACAAAATAAACCACCAGAACTCCTTTTTGGCTAGCCAAGAAAGGAGTGTCTTTCCAATCACCAAGCTCGACATCTTAGCCACTGAGTTCCACATCAAAATTGATGGGACCTTCACCAACTTCAATCACATTGTCTTAACCAAGTGGCTCATTGACTCCTTTGAGGTAATTTTGGGGG
>ML286108.1:47802-60225 GCA_005239495.1 Nicotiana undulata
GGGGGGGGGGGGGAGGGGGGTGGAGTGTGAAAAGGTTGTGGGGAGATATCAGCAGCAATATGAATCTGGATTTGTGACAGTGGCGTAATGGTGACAAGAATTTCAGAGTAGTTAGTGATAAATAACGGTGAAGGATGCCCACTAATCCAGGCTTGGTATATTTTGACCATCTGTCCTTTCAACCTTAGGACCTTTTCTTTCAACTTAGATTCTGATTCAATAGTCCTCTTAGGCGGATCAACAACACATGTGTCCAACTCTTTGCCAGTCGTGACTACCTTGCTATTTGACCTTGTGTTGTACGGATGACTCGCCACAAACTAACCACCCTCTGTTATAATAACAATTAAAAAACCAAAGAGGAGCAAAACAAAGCCAACATGTTAGCGTTAGGACATTTATCTGATAAAAACATCACGTTGTGTGCAATGCACCTAGTAATAATTAACGGTTATAGAATGACTTCAAGGGTCACAAGGTCATTTGGCGCCATCCCAATTTTGTTCATTTCAATCTTCTCTTTCCTTTCTTTTCTGGCATTTCATGGCTCGCTCATTTTCCTTCCTCTCTTTTCTTTGTAATTATCACTAATTTCCTTCTCTCACCCTCACGTCCCAAAAATTCATTCTTCTTGTTTTTTCTTTTTTCTTTTTAAATTAATTTGATAGAACCCTATGTAGGTTGCCTACTTATCATGTTCTATATGAATCAGATCAAGCGTAGTTCTAGAAAAATAATGGATAAAATAAACTAAAAACAAAATCTTTTTCAGTTTTTCATTTATCATAATAATTTAATTTTTTTTTTGTTTTCACATACAAAATACGAAATATTAGAGCAAAAGACTTGACGAACTCAACTAAACTATGACAGGCTCTGACACCACGTGAAAGACTCAATATTACTGTACAAGACTAGAAAATAAAGGACAACATGAAAAAAACTAAGAAATATAAAAAATCTCTTCAAGGAAGCTCCCAAATGCGATGGTCCTGGGATATCTGTCATGCTCGAGCTCTGGTAAATGGATCCCTGCATGAATAAGAAAAAGAAGACCAAATAGAGTTAATGACTCAAGACACGTATGAGACCATAATACTTCCAATTGGCCCATGCTAGACATGGTTGGGCTGTATTTGCAAAAATGACTTACGTGGCCAAGGGTGGCTATTAGCGCAAACTCAACGAAAATGATCTCAAAGACATGGAAAATGCCTCATTAAGGCTTATATGACTTCAAACTTCCAACAATAATGGCCCTAGGTATTAATTTGCAAAGGTGACCCATTTTGTAAAATGGCCGATGTGGCCAAATGCGGCTAGAGATGCAAACTCAACAAGGACGGGCCTTAAAGTAATATGAAACCTAGTTGTGGATTCAATATCCTAATACTTGGGTCATTGAACACTTTTGCGAAAATAACCTCATTTTGCAAGAATGGCTGATGTGGTCAAAAGTGGCTAGACATGCAAATTCAACAGGAATGAACCTTAAAGATGAGAAGACACCTTATTGTAGACTTCGCGCTCTAAGACATATGTTAATAAGACACGTTGAAAAAATAGCCCTATTTTGCAAAAATGACTGATGTGGCCAAAAGTGGCTAAATATGCAGGTTTGGCTAAGACCCCGCAAAACCAAGAACTAAAAACTCACTAGGAAGACCGGACTTATGTGGGCTGCCTACGTATCTCGCCCCGAAAGACGAGAATCAGGTTTGCGTAGTTCGGGAAGATTGGATACGAGGGGATTCAAAAACATATTAATTTGAAAAAAACATATTTTTGACTTATTTTAAAAAATGAATGATGAAACATGTAAATCTTTTTTGATTTTCTTTTTATCTCTTTTTATTTTATTTTTGGAAAATTATAGAAAAGTGTAAAATCTTTTTGATTTTTTTATTGTATTTTCCTGAAAAAGTTGTGAAAGAAAAATATAACTAAGCCTTACTTTCTTCATTTTTACATCCTTCTTTCCCAAACATCAGTCCGCCAAATGAACTTTCTACCCTTGAAAAATGCAGCATATAGCACATGGGGATGATTGAATGTTTTTTTGGGCCACGAGCCCATTTTGACAAAATTTGTATAGGCTTCCTCCAAAGGGCGCGATACCTAGGACTGGTCCCTACAAGGTCTAAATAATATGATGCAAATAAGAATGACCTAAAGGCTGACCTATGTTTGGGGTTCACTAACAAGTCAATGGGGGGGAGCGTATGGTCGATGGTGGCTGCTCAAGCTTTCCACCCACTCTATACGTCCGACGGCTCTCCCTCCTAAAATAAGGGTGACTCAACAAATAGTTCGTGTACGCGATGTGTACTACGGGACTTGTTGCAGAAAAAAAACTCATGGTTATGCAAATGATGACAATTATAAAGCGGTAACACATTAAAAAAAATAATAAACACATAAACAACTAGCAAAATAATAAAATGAAATTAAAAAAATAAAAATCAAACAAAGCAAATAAAATCCATAAAAACCTCAACCGAATATTCTAAAAGCCAACAAGATCAAGTACTAGCTCAAACCTGCAACTCCCCAGCAAAGTCGCCAAAGATGTCACACCTCTTTTTTCGAAAAAAACTTCACTAAGCCTTCTTAAAAATAAGTAAAAATATTTGTAAAGCTCAAATAGGATTTTCAAATTTTGAAAGTGAAAAAAGATTGTGTTTTAAAGGATTAAATCAGAGTCGCTACCTGACACTTGGTTTTGGTGTGTCAGGTCACCGTTTTTAAAATAAAAAAAAAATCCCTCAAAACGCGTTTGACTCTTAGACTAAGTCTGCACCAGAGATCTAGGTAAGGGGGTTCATTTGACTCGGGGAGAAGGTGTTAGGCATTCCCCGAGTCCTGTGATAGTCACAGTTGCGTACTCGATTTAGTTGGCTTTTCAAAAATTCAAATTGAGGTAAAAATAAACACAGAAAAGAAAAATAAACACACAAGAGACTCGAGGTCGTCCCCACCTAATAAAAGAAAATGAAAGTGAAAAATAAAAACAAAAGTACTACGAGTTCTCCTTTTAGCCTCCAATTATAAATACTTCGAGGCATACCCCGGATAAAATATTTACAAAGTATATAAACTAAGGGACGACCTCATACCTCAAATAAAGGAAGAAAACTTAAAGTTTGACTACTCGATTGTGATCGGCCTAAGCATGATCCTATCGATAAATTAATAAAGCGAAATAATAAAATTTTAAGCTCAAATCATCTTTTATTTTAATACCTAACCCTACTGCCCGGTTTGTGAAGTAAGCCTATGAACAAAACTTTGATTTCTTAGCTTAATATTTGTTTTACATTTAAACGATACCAACTCAAATTATAAAATTAAACTTAAACCATCATCTGGAACAACTTAAAAGATCTACTGTAGTAACTAAACATCCGCAAACAAACAACATACTAAACATGCAATCAACAAAGTCACATTATCTAAAATCAAGCACAAGATAGAAAGAAATAGGAGAAACAAGGCAAGAATTGAACCTTAAAGGGTTTTCACCCAACAGAAATTCGGATCTAATTTCAGACCGCGATTGGAACCTCAATGAACAACCTCGATCTCGACTGCAATGATGACTAATTATCTTTGTGGAAGGAAGAATACGATATTACACCTTGATTTTTCTTATGACTGATACGCGTATTCCATGCATGTACCAGATAGAGGAGCAATTGCATTTATGTGCTCGGACTTGCTTTACTTGGTCATCTGCTTGTGTTGAATTCCCACAAGTACTAGAATCATTTGAACATGTTTGGGATAATCAGCAGAAACTGGAAACTTAGCAAAAGAGATATTATTTGCTTTTTCCCTTTTGTTTTATTTTGAAAACTTCAAAGAAACAACAAATCAATTTTCAGAGATTTTCCTAATATTACGCCGATTGTTCTTTATTTTTTCGTACTCTGTTATGTGTGTGTGGTGTATTTTTGGAGAAGGGAGTTCATCGGTGAAGAGGAGATGAAGGTGGCGCGGCTTGCTGGTCTTTGGTTTAGGGGATGGAGGCCATACTTTTCCGGCGAGTTTTGGCGGCAGTAAGGGGGTGGCGCGACTGTGGTGTTTTGTGGGGTTTAGGGTTGGAAATGGAGGGGTGTTGCCGGATTTCCGGCAATTTTGGTGGTGCGGCTGCCGGAGATGGGGTAGCTGGGGGAGAGAGGTCGCCGATGAGGTAGTGGCTGCTGGACGGAGTGGTGATGGAGAGTTTCTGTAGCGGCTCCTTAGGGTGTTGGGCAGCTTAGGGTTCTCTTCCTAGGGTCTATGGGTGTAGATGGTCTCTAAGTTTGTAAGAGGTGTGCTCGGGTTAGGAAGTGAGGAAGAAGATGATGCCTATGTCTTTTTTTTTTTGTGGGAGTTGGGTTGAGTCTTATTTTGTTGGGTCCTAATTTTGGGCCTAAGAAGACACTAAAAAATTGTACCCCATGAGATTAGGCAGGATCCAAGGAAATAAGCCATCCCTGAAGTGATTTTACTGTCCACTAGATAACCTGCATAATCAACGTCAGCATAACCAAAAAGATTGAAATTTTCACCTGAGGGATAGTATAGAACCAGGTCCCGTGTTCCCTTGAGATAGCGTATGATTCTTTTGGCAGCCTTTAGATGATACTCCTTAGGGTTTGATTGAAATCTTGCACATAATCCCACACTAAACACAATATCTGGCCTGCTTGCAGTGAGGTAGAGTAGAGAGCCAATGATTCCCCTGTACATTGTTTGGTTTACAGGAGATCTAGAGTTATCGATATCAAGCTTGGTTGCAACTGAAATAGGGGTGCGATCACTTTTGATTCCTCCATGTCAAACCTTTTCAGCAGCTCCTTGATGTACTTCTGCTAGCTAATGCAAGTTCCCTTTGGGGGCTGTTTTACTTGAAGTCCTAGAAAGAAGTTCAGTTCCCCCATCATGCTTATCTCAAACTCACTGCCCATGAGCTTGGCAAATTTCTTACACAGTGAGTCTTATGTAGCCCCAAAGATGATGTCATCCACATATACCTGGACAATGAGCAGGTTCCTTCCCCGTTTCTTCAGAAACAGTGTGTTGTCAATCTTTCCTCGAGTGAACCCATTGTCCAGAAGAAACTTTGACAGTCTCTCATACCACGCTCTAGGAGCTTGTTTTAATCCATAGAGAGCCTTGTCCAATTTGAAAACATAATCAGGATGTACATGAATTTCGAAGCCAGGAGGTTGCTTTACATACACTTCCTCCTTGAGAAAACCATTCAAGAATGCACTCTTCACATCCATCTGGAATGAAGTGAATTCCATATGAGATGCAAAGGCAATGAGAATCCAGATGGCTTCCATGCGAGCAACAGGAGAAAATGTCTCATCATAATCAATCCCTTCCTCCTGATTGTATCTTTGAACAACAGGCCTTGTTTTATTCCTAATCGTGTTCCCATTTTCATCCAGCTTGTTCCTGAACACCCGCCTGGTTCCTATGATGGTTATGTCTGAGGGTCGAGGTACCAGGTGCCATTTTGTTTCTTTCAAACTGATGTAGCTTCTCCTGCATAGAAATGATCCAGTCTGTATCCTTTAGAGCTTCCTTGATGTTTATTTGGTTCTATTTGTGATAGAAAGGCTAAAAGCTAGGGAGTTTCTGGTCTTGGATCGAGTTTGGACTCCTGAATCAAGGGGAGTAATTATATTATCAAGGGGATGAGAGCTTTTGTGTTTCCAATTTGGGACCTGTATTTGATTTGTGGAGGAACTAGGTAGATCAGAAGAGTTTCCTTGTAGACTTGAGGAAGAAGTTGCATTGCCTTCACTTATCTCTCTCGTCTGGCTTATCATGTCAGCTTTTCCATTTGAGACATCATATCTCTCTCTAGGAACCAAGAGTGGTTCAATGTCTTGATCATCACCATTTCCTTCCTTGTTTGGGGAAGGTGTCTCATTGAATAACACATGAACACTTTTTTCTACGCATTGTGTTCTCTTGTTGTACACTTTGTATGCTTTGCTTTGAGAGGAGTACCCCAAAATATTCCTTCATCACTTTTGGCATCAAATTTTCCAAGTTGATTCTTCCCATTGTTCAGTACATAGCATTTGCATCCAAAGGCTCTCAGATGAGTTATCTTTGGCTTTCTTCCATCGAGCAATTCATAGGGGGTTTTACTTAGGAAGGACCTGATCATGCACTTGTTCACCAAATAGCACGCCGTGTTGATTCAGCCCAGAAGTTCTTAGCAATCCCACTGCCGATGAGCATCCTCCGTGCCATGTCTTCCAGAGTTCTGTTTTTCCTTTCGATGACTCCATTTTGCTGAGGAGTCCTTGGAGCAGAGAAATTTGAGTTATTCCATTTTCATTGCAAAACTTATCAATCGCATTATCAAATTCAGTCCCATGGTCGGATCTGATGCAAGCTATCTTCAACTCCATCTTCACTTGAATTTTCTTGACGAATGCTACAAATACTTCAAACGTCTCATCTTTTGTTCTAAGAAACAATGTCCAAGAGAATCTTGAGTAGTCATCCACAATCACAAACGTGTACTTCTCTCCACCTATGCTTGGAATTCTTATAGGGCCACACAGATCCATGTGAAGAAGTTCAAGAGGTCTTGATGTCACTCCCCAAAATCGAGGGACGAGACCGGCGCCTAACCGGGTGAACCCATTCAAACAGACCTGGATTGCCTTTCCTGCCCAACGTATTACCTCGCGTTCATGACATACATTATTTCATGTGAGTTAGCCAATTTTAGTTTCAAAGTACATTTCAGAACATATCTCCACTTGTTTCCTCTTTTAACATTTCAGTGATTGATATTCAAACATGCATAATACATACATAACTTTCCAACATGATCCACAGTTCCGAGTACGTACTATTACTACCCAAAAATACATATATACACCCACATCATGTCTACGGAGCCTCTACGAATACTAGGGATTTTACATAACCTGCCGGTAACAAGGCCCCGACTATACCTTTACAACATAAACAAAAGAAGGTGGTATGATCCACACACGGCCCAGAGGAGAAGAGGGGCTCACCACAACTACTGCAGAGATGAAGAGGAGGTACCACTAACAGCGGGTTGAGCTACCTGCTATGGAACCACCTACATCCATATAAAAGATGTAGCGCCCCCGGCAAAAGGGACGTTAATACTGTGGAATACTACTAGTATGTATGAACAAACTTTATCCCAAGTACAATCAACCAATATTACAGATAAGAAACAGGACAACAATAGGACCAACAATCAAAACACACGGAAAGTGACAATAGAAATCAACAATTTTACAATCTCTCCTTTTTCCCTTTCCAACACCACCATATTCACAAGTTTCATAATTTTCATATCAATAGTGATAACGATCACTTTTCCACCCTTATTACCTCGGCCACCCTTATCACCACAACCCACACCTTATTACTTCGTGTTGCGGCGCGCAACCCGACCCCGCCTGACAATTTATATTTTATAACAACAACACCAACAATTTCATCACAAGGGCTTTCCCTTCAAGGATCACAATTTCAACAACAAGGGCCTTACTTTCAAGGATCACAATTTCAACAACAACACCAAACAATTTCATCACAAGGGCCTTACTTTCAAGGATCACAATTTCAACAACAATACCAAACAATTTCATCATATGGGCCTTCCTTTCAAGGATCACAAATTCACATTTAACAATTCATTTACTTGGGCTCAAGGCACCCCAAACTTTCATCAAGCAACAATTTATGCACAAGATATTGCCATAACCGTTCAACTTATTTACAATGCTTCATATTAATAACTTTAAACAACTACCATATTTGCACATAATAAAGTGGGCATGCCAAGTCACAATTTAAAATCTCATCTAACACAGTGGGGTAGTAATCAACTAGACAGCCAATTCACATATTTCCATATAAGTACACATACCGTATGTTTACCACAACAAGAGAGATTTTACAAGGATTAAAATTAGCCATACATACCTCAAAGAGATCTTCCTTAAGTTTATACAATACACCAACACCTCTAGCTATAACAATCTATAAGGAGATAGCGGAAATCGATTAATAATTAGGAAGATTACCCATGGTGTAACTCTCTTAGGAATTTCATCAAACACCTAACATGTGAAGTAGACTACAAGGTTTAGAAATGGTAATTCCTTCTTCCCTCAACCAATTTTAACATAAAATACCCAAATTAGTTCTTTTAACATCACATACTACAACTTATTCCTGCATGCATGGCCTATTTCTAACCCCCATCACATATTTGAGCCCTTAACCTTTTGCATGGAATTTTTGGAAGTAGGGCTTACCTGGATGGAGGACAATCTATGATTATCTTTCTTGATTCTTGAAGACTTGAGCAAGATTTGGATGATTATGAAGTTAGGCCCCTTCGTTCTCTCTCTATATGCTCTCATTTCTCTCTAAAATCAGTAGATAATGACCCCAAATGAAGCCCTTAAACCTATTTATGAAAATGGGGTCGGGTTATAAAAATAGGAAAAATAAGCCTCTGTAACAGGGTCTGCGATCGCAGAATGGACCGCAGAACGAACATGCTGGCCGCAGAATGCATCGCAAAGTAGCTGCCCAAAAATGGGCTACACTGGCCCAATCTGCAACGTATCTGCGATCGTAGAGTCAAAGTGCGACATGAAATGCGATCGCAGATTTGACACATGATCGCATTTTTCCAGCCTTCGGTAATTTGACCATAACTTTGCATAGGAATGTCCAAATGACGAACGGTTTGAAGAGTTGGAAACTAGACTCTAAGACTTTTAATTTGAAAGGTTATTCATCACATAATACTTTATACATAATTAGATATTCTCCTTCAAAGTGTGGACTAGTGAAAATACCTTTGGGATTTTAGCCTATTATGGAATTATACCATTTGGCCTAGCCTTTGGCTTCTCTTTGGACCTCACATTACTTATTATATGACTCATACACTTATCCACCACATCCAATTCATTTACATTATGATTAAATCACATACAATATTACAATTAGTCTACTGGCACCCCGAATCCTATATTGCTTAGCAAAACTTTTCCGGGGCCTTACACTTGATGTGCTAACATCCCCTTTTGGCTTAAAGGATGATTTCACATGTTTTCATTTGGAACATGAATCACAGACTCTGTGCTCTTTAAATTTAGAGTTGGGCAGACCACGAACCAGGTCCTTTTGTATCAGCTTATTCAAGAGGGAAAAGCTTGCATGACCCAGTCTTCTATGCCATAGTTCATCATCATCATCAACTGCCTTGAAGCAGTTCACCTCACCAGCTTCCAGTGATTCAAAATCAGCAACATAGATGTTCTTGTGTCGTTTGGCTATCAACACTACTTCACCAGTTACTAGACTAGTAATTGTGCACACTTTGGACAAGAATTCCACTTTATTCCCTTTATCATAAATTTGAGAGACACTCAACAGGATGTATTTCAGACCATCAACGTGGTACACATTCTCAATTGAGTGCTCAAGATATCTTCCAACCCTTCCAACACCCAGGATGTATCCCTTTTTTCCATTGCAAAAGTATACATCTCCTCCTTGCAGGGCTTTCAGTGAGAGAAAATCCATGGTGTTTCCAGTCATGTGCTTTGAGAATCCGCTGTCCATGATCCATTGTAGTCCAGATCCTCTCACTGATCCCTTCACAAGTAAATCAAGGGTTAGACTTAGGAACCCAAACAAGTTTGGGTCCCTTGTAGTTAGTGTCGCGCCCCCTTTTTTCTATTCCCTTCGCGGGGAGATCGGGTCCAGGACATTTGGGTCGAGACTACTCTTTCCTTCTTGGGAAAAGGGTTTTGCATATTTGAAGAGTCGCCAACTAACGATTTTAACGGTGCGTTAGGGCACCTACGAGGTTCATTTACAAACTACGTTGCTAACCAGAGATAGGGTAAGGGCTTGAAATTATCCCAAGGGAAAGGTGTTAGGCTCCCCTCGGAATCCACAAGTGTGGTTCCCGGCCAAATGGTTTCATGAATTTGTACGGTTTAACAAATAACAAGCAAGGGGATCAAGTAAGAGGGGAATTAAATATTAAGCAAGCAAGTGTTTGGAAAATAATTATAGAATGGATAAGTTTGAAAACAGTTATAATCCATCATATAAAGGAAGGGATGTCCTAGGTTTAAAACAATATGGATCACATCAATGCAATACCCGATAGACACTCCTCGAAGAGGGGCTACACGTGGTATTAGCGCATCGGTCATCATATCCATATTCTACCCTTTCCCACCCCGTGAAGGTAATTAAATCACGTGTTAGTCACGAACGTGCTATTACCCATCCCATCCTATCAGTCCCCGAGGAGATTAGGACTACTATCCTAAAAGGGAGGTACTAGGCTGACCCTCAAGTTTAAAGGTGAGCGACAAACAAAAACACTTAGGACTGCAATGAATGGGAAGCACATAGGAGCATATAAGAGGCTCAAGTTTACCTCCACAGATTATGCGTATAATTAGCACGACTCAAACACAGGTAAGGGCAATATTAATTTCAGAATCCTAAAGCATGATATCTAGGTGAGTCCATAATGCAATAGAGAAGTAGATTTGTTGCATAATTCAGAAAGGGAATCCTAATCAGTTTTTGCCTACTGATTTTAAACCCGTGAAAAGTCAAGCAGCACATATAAAGAAGCGCATTTCCAGCTTTAAAAAATTTAGCACCTAAGGCTTGTCTAGGTGTGAGACAACGTATCCGTTATTAGAATTACTTAGAGGAAAACTGTTTGAGTTGTATTACTAAACATGTTGTTCTAGATGTTCAGATTTCAGGAATATTACCAACTGTGTGAGTCTGTTTTTATCAGTAATTAAGCTAGGGATGCCTAAGTGGATATGAATGCAATCCTAAAGGCATGATATCTAATGCACAGAAAATGCAGAGTGATGTACATGCAGGACCTAAACAGGATATTGTAAATGCATGAATATTTTCAATGCTTTCAGAATATATAGAAGATGTGAGAATGACCTATTTATTAGTGGTGTATTTATCCTAAGGCAGGATATCTAAGTGTACATGGCAGTGCATAACGCAACGTAAAGTAATAGTTATTAACATAGGATTTTCTAAGTGATATAAGGATGAACATGCTGAAATAGTGTGCATAAGACCTAAGGAACATGATTTCCAATGCATGGATGTGAACCTACACATGATCTCTATTGCGCAGATAAGAAATATAAGCCTAAACAAGGTTTCTACCCTTGTAATAACTAAGCATGCATAGTTACCCCTCCCATTTCACTATCAGCCTCCATGAGTTGTTTACAAATTATTACAGGCCAGGAATTATGAATTACATAACCAAAGAGAAAATAAGAAGTTATTCTATAGGGAGCCTTCACTTAGGCCCAAATCCTCCAAACCTCATTGCCATATGGTGTTTTAAAGCCTTTTCACAGTCCGGGTGTGTCAAAGTTCCCTAAGGACCTCAAGGGCTCCCGGGCAATGCTCACACCCAGACTTGGTAACCAAGAGTGGAACATGGGTAGTGTGGAATACCAGCCTCAGTGTGTCGGAGTTCAGAGGGAGCTCAAGGGTCCCAAAGCAGTGTTCATACTGAGGGGGCAGAACTTAAGGTCTAAGAATCAAGTGAAGTGCAGGAGATAGGTTTGAAAAGATTTTTTAGTAGAAAACAATGTTAAAATGGACTTGTTTGAAATAGTTTTGAAAATAAGAGGGAGTAAAACAGATTTGAGAAGAGTAAGGCAATTAGCAGCCCAGACATAGAGCCAAATAGATTTAGTAACACTCACAGAACCAAGATATATTCAGCACACAAGTCTTTACACAGGGGCAATGGGGATTGGGATACATAGAGCACATACATGATGATTACCTAATAGGCAGAAGCCTTGCAAATTGGTACAAACAGTGGGACACAGACTTAGGAATGGTCACACAAATAGAGATGCTTAGAGTATAGGACCAACATAGAATCAGATTTAGAGGGAGAACCGGGAGAGGGTAGGACATGATTGCACATGGGTTTAAGAAACATTTAAGAGTATAGCATGTATTAAGTAACATACAGTGCAATTACAGTATCCTAGGGATCACATGCTGAGGCTAAATGGGAAGGGATACCAAGAACTAAAAAACATAATATGCCCAACTAGTTGCAAGTAGGACAACACATCCATAAATAAAAGAAAATCAAAAGCAAGATGAATCGTAGTAATCAGAGAAACATGTTGTGTTGGGGACTTCAAATATAAATTGGAAACATACCAGTTGAAGATAGCAAGAACAAAGTAAGGAACAAGAAAACAACACAACTAGTCTTGGTTTTCAGCCGACTAGTAACAACAGACAATCAACAGGAGCAGTAGAGTGTATATGTGTGAGCAAGAGAGAGTAGAACAAGGTCTGTGT
>MDKH01225625.1:0-18482 GCA_005239495.1 Nicotiana undulata
CTCTGGTTGTCCTAGTTGATTTTTCCATGCCACCATGCTATGTGAGATTATGAAAAGGGTGATCCTTGTGCTTACTCCATCATGTGCAAAACTCGTTATGTGCTTGAACATCTCAGTATGAAAGGTTGTGCTACCAAACGAATGAAATGATAACGAATCCTATTGTTGAATGTATCTAAGTGCTAAATGTTGTGTAGTAAATAATGGAAAGAAAATTAGGATTTAACTAATTGAGCTATATGTTGATGGCATACTGCATTGGACTCACTGTTTGGTAAAGATTTTTGTGGCCTAGATTTCATATGGTTATTTGGTTGTTACGAATGAATGTACTTGATGATGAGAACCTTTGTGATTGAATTGTTGGGTGATGTTGCTACAAAAGATGGGGAGTAAATGTAGGATGATTTTATTAAGCTAAATGATTATGACACACTGTACATGACTTACTATTTGGTAAAGATTACTGTGAACACATGATTGTTTGGTTGTTATGAAATTATACTCTTGATGATATGAAGCCTTGTGATTGAATTGTGCGTTGTTATTGTTGCTATAAAATGTGATTGTACGGAAGGATCAGGTTGTGCGCCGCAACAGAAGGAATAAGGGTGATATGTGAGAAGTAATAAGGGTGGAATGTGATTGTCCGGTGGGATCGGGTTGCGCGCCGCAACAGGAAGAAATAAGGGTGGATTGTGTTGAAATAAGAATCTGTGAAACTCCCAATTGTGTTTATTTCTGTATCTCTATGCAGTAATTGTTTGGTTTATCTAACTGTCTTATATCTTGTGTACTGTTTGATTCTACATAGAATAAAGTTTGTTCATACATGCTAGTACTATTCAACGGTACTAACATCCCTTTTTGCCGGGGGCGCTACATCTTTTATATGTATGTAGGTGGTTCCATAGCAGGTAGCTCAGTCCGCCGATAGTGGTGCCTCATCTTCATCCCTTCACCAGTTCTATATCGTCTTCTTTTGTATATGTTGCATCATTAAAGGTATAGTCGGAGCCTTGTTGCCGGCAGATTTATGTAAAACTGCTAGTAGTCTTAGAGGCTTTGTAGACACTGTGTGGGTTGTATATATGTATTTTGGGCAGTAGTTGTGTTTGGTCGAAATCATGGTCCGTGTTTGGAATAGTTGTATGTATTATGTAGGTTTTTGGATTATCAAATGTTGAAAATTAAAAGAGGAAATGAACTTATGTTGTAAATCGTATTTTGAATCTAAATTGGCTAATTCATATGGAACAATGTATATTTTAGACACGGGGCAACGCGTTGGGTAGGAAAGGCAAACCAGGTCCGCTTGACCGGGATCATCCGGTTAGGCGCCGGTCTCGTTCCTCAGTTTTGGAGCGTGACAAAGTTGGTATCAGAGCCTTAGGTTTTGAAAGTGTCCTAGGATGTCTCGGACCCGTGTCTAGTAGAGCTCTTCTTATCGGTGTGTTGTCGACCACATCTATAATTAGGGGGTTGCATGGACATTTAGGAAAGTACCCACTTATTGCTATTCTATATCGTGCGATGTGGTGAAAGGTGAGGTTGTCTATCTCAAACTCGTGCGATGTTCTAGTTTTTAGTAAATGGCGCCCAAGAAGAGAGCTTGACTCGGCCTAGAGGCCAATGCCACCCCAAGTGTGACCATAAATTCTCAATCTGATGGTGCGGGTGAGGACAATTCCCCGACCATGAATCAACCTGACTCCTCCATTCCTGGCCAGACTATTCCAGTTCCTACTCCAGCAGAGGGTGCTATGATCCCTCCCGCTGATATTCCTGATCCTCCTCCAGCCCCAACTTCGGGTCCCGGTATTTCTGATGGGTACATCAGGGGAGCTATTAAGATGTTGACACAGTTGGTGGCCTCCGAGGCAAAAAGATCACATGTTGCCCCTGCGCCCTCTAGCGAGCAAGGGGATTCTTCAAGTTCCAAGGTCAACCAGTTTCTGCGGTTAGCCCCTCCAGAGTTCACAGGAACCGACCTAGAGGCTGATCCTCAGGAGTTTATAGATGAGATGTACAAGACCCTTCGAGTTATGAGGGCTACTGAGATAGAGGGAGTTGCGTTAGCTTCCTATCGTCTAAAGGGAGCGGCATATTCATGGTTCGAGATGTGGTAGAGTTCCCGTGGAGAGGGGAGCCCTCCGGCGAGGTGGGAGGAGTTTGTAGATGCTTTTATGGATCATTTCTTGCCTGCCAAGACTAGGGAAGCCGGTGTTGCAGAGTTTGAGGTCCTTAAGCAGGGCAACATGAGTGTGTGGGAGTATCATATGGAGTTCGTGCGCTTGTCCAAGTATTCTATCCACATGATGCCGACTATGGAGGCCATAGTTCATCGGTTTGTTCACGGCCTTGGTCCCTTGGTTATCAATGAGGCCGCTACAGCGGCTTTGTACTCAGATATGAACTATGGGAAGATTGTGGGATTCGCCCAGGATACGGAGGCTCAAAAATTGAATATAAGAATGTAGAGAGAGAGTAGTAGTAGGGCCCGGTCAGCGGGAAACCATGGGATTTCAGTTGGAGGTGTGAGATCAACCCTTGGGAGAGGGTCATCAGGGCCATCTCAGTCCTATGCTCAGTCCTCAGCCAGTGCACCACCATCAGGGCACGGTTATCAGTAGGGAGGTCGCTTGGGGCCTGGTTCAGATAGTAGGAGGTTCCATCAGTTGGGTCGTTCAGGTGGGAGGTTCCAGCAGCAGCTGAGTGCCCCATGCCCTAAGTGTGGGAGGTTTCATTCTGAGCCTTGTTACTTGGATATCCCGGTATGCTATAGATGCAGAGTGAAGGGCCATGTACAACGAGACTGTTGTGCACCCAATCAGGGCACAGGTAGGGGTATCGCTTAGCCATCCAGTTCATCAGCCGCTACGTCTTCAGCACACCCTCCAGCACCAGCAGGGCGCGGTGCAGCTAGGCGTAGAGCACGGGGTCAAGGGGGACCCAATTGGTTCTATGCTTTGAGTGGTCGCCAGAGTGCTGAGGCTTCTCCAGATGTTGTCACAGGTATTCTGACTGTTCAAACACATGATGTTTATGCTCTTCTTGATCCCGGATCTTCATTGTCATATGTTACTCCATTTATTGCTTCGAGTTTTGGGATAGAACCCGAACAACTTCATTAGTCGTTCTCAGTGTTGACTCTGATTGGTGATTATATTACTGCCGCGCGAGTATATAGGAATTGCGTTGTCACGGTGTGTGGTCAGGATACCACGACCGATCTTATTGAGTTAGAAATGATAGATTTTGATGTAATTATGGGGATGGATTGGCTCTACTCGTGCTTTGCTAAAGTCGTCTGCCGAACAAGAATTATGAGGCCCGAGTTTCCTAATGAACCAGTTATTGAATGGAAAGGGAATGACGTTGTGCCGAGGGGCAGGTTTATTTCCTGCCTTAAGGCCTCCAAGGTGATCAAGAAGGGGTTTATCTATCACTTGGTCAGGGTTGCGGACGCCACTTCAAAGGTGCTTGCTCCCGAGTCCGTGTCGGTTGTGAACGAGTTTCTTGAAGTATTTCCAGATGAGCTTCCTGGGATTCCACTAGATAGAGAGATTGAATTCAGGATTGATGTATTGCCAGATACGCAACCAATATCTATTCCCCCTTACAGGATGGCGCCAGCGGAATTGAGAGAGTTAAAAGAACAATTGCAAGATCTATTAGAAAAGGGTTTCATTCGGCCAAGCGTGTCGCCTTGGGGCGCACCAATTCTTTTTGTCAGAAAGAAGGATGGATCGCTACAGATGTGTATTGATTATCGGCAGCTCAACAAGGTCACCATCAAGAGCAAATATCCATTGCCTCAGATAGATGACTTGTTCGATCAATTGCAATGTGATAGGTTCTTCTCAAAGATTGATTTACGGTCCAGGTATCACCAGTTGAAGATCAGGGAGCAGGGTGTTCCTAAGACCGCCTTCAGGACTCGTTATGGGCACTTTGAATTTTTGGTAATGTCTTTCGGGCTAACTAACGCCCCTGCCACTTTTATGGATCTTATGAATCGAGTTTTCAAGTCGTTTCTTGACTCTTTTGTGATAGTCTTCATTGATGATATCCTTGTTTATTCGTGAAGTCGGGAAGATCATGCTAATCACCTCAGGGCATTTCTGTAGACTCTTCATCAGCACCAGTTGTATGTAAAGTTTTCCAAATGTGAGTTTGGCTAGAATCAATCACCTTTTTGGGCCATGTTGTTTCTAGGGAAGGGATTCAGGTTGATCCCCAAAAGATCGCAGTGGTGAAGGATTGGCTTAGAACAACGACCCCGACAAAGATTTGCAGTTTCTTGGGTCTAGCTAGGTATTATCGGAGGTTCGTGGAGGGATTCTCTACTCTCGCCTCCCCATTGACTAAGCTGACACAGAAAGTAGTTAAGTTTCAGTGGTCTGATGCTTGTGAAAAGAGTTTTCAGGAATTGAAGTCGAGATTGACTTCGACGCAAATGTTGACCTTGCCAGAAGGTTCAGAGGGTTTTTTGGTTTATTATGATGCTTCGAGGGTTGGTTTGGGGTATGTGCTGATGCAATGTGGTAAGGTAATATCGTATGCTTCCAGACAGCTCAAGAATCATGAGAAGAATTATCCGACGCATGATTTGGAGCTCGCATCGGTTTTGTTTGCATTGAAAATCTGGCAGCATTATCTTTATGGGGTCCATGTGGACGTGTTCACAGACCACAAGAGTCTTCAGTATTTATTCAAACAGAAGGAGTTAAACTGAAGGCAGCGAAGGTGGTTAGAATTGATCAAGGATTATGATATGAATATTTTGTACCGTCCAGGAAAGGCGAATGTGGTAGCCAACACTCTTAGTCGGAAATCCATGAGTAGCTTGGTCCATTTGGAAGTAGGTAAGAGGTCTTTGGCTCAGGAGGTTTATCAGTTGACCAGTCTAGGGGTCTGTCTTTCGGCCTCAGATTAGGGGAATGTCGTGGTGCATAATGGAGCGGAGTCTTTGCTTGTAGCGGAAGTCAAGGGAAAGCGATTCAGAGATCTGACTTTGGCACAGTTAAGGGAAGCAATTTTGAATCACAAGACTTCGGCATTTTCACTCGGCAATGATGACAGTGTTTTGCGGTGCCAAGGGACGCTATATGTTCTGGATGTGGATAATCTTTGGGAGAGAGTTATGGCAGAGGCTCACAATTCTAGGTATTCTGTGCTCCCAGGTTATACGAAAATGTATCGCGATCTCAAGGAGATTTTCTGGTGGAATGGTATGAAGAGGGGTGCGGCGGACTTTGTGGCTATGTGTCCGAATTGTCAGCAAGTGAAGGCCGAGCATCAGAAGCCCTGTGGGTTGACGCGGCTTATGGAAATACCGATGTGGAAATGGGAAATGATCAATATGGACTTTGTGGTAGGGTTACCCCGCACTCAACACAAGTTCGACTCAATTTGGGTAATAGTTGATCGACTCACGAAGTCAACACATTTCTTGCCAGTCAAGTCCCCCGATACTGCAGAACAATACGCTCAGTTATATCTCAAAGAAATATTCAGACTCCATGGCACTCTAGTATATACAATCTCCGATCGAGGGGCCCAGTTCACAGCTAACTTTTGGAGGAAATTTCAGTAAGGTTTGGGTACTCAGGTAAATCTCAGCACGACTTTCCACCCTCAAACGGACGGTCATGCGGAGCACTATTCAGACACTTGAAGATATGTTGCAGGCTTTTGTTTTAGATTTCAAGGGTAGCTGGGATGATCACTTGCCGCTTATAGAGTTTTCTTACAATAACGGATTCCATGTTAATATTCAGATGGCCCCATTTGAGGCATTGTACGGAAGGAGGTGTAAGTCTCCGATTGGATTGTTTGAGGTTGGTGAGGCGGAATTGTTAGGACCGGATCTTGTGCACCAAGCTATGGAAAAATTTAGAGTCATCCAGTAGAGGATGAAAACTGCTCAGAGTCGTCAGAAATCCTATGCGGATGTTCGTCGTAGAGATTTGTAGTTCCAAGTAGATGATTGGGTATTCTTGAAGGTGTTTCCCATGAAGGGAGTGATGCGATTTGAAAAGAAAGGGAAGTTGAGCCCGAGGTATGTCGGGCCATGTCAGATCGCTCAAAGGATAGGGCAGGTAGCGTATAGGCTGGAATTGCCCCCTGGAATGTCATTAGTGCATCTAGTGTTTCATGTGTCCATGCTAAAGAAGGTAATTGGAGATCCATCTGCCATCGTGCCAGTTGAGACCTTTGAAATTATTGGAGAATTGTCATATGAAGAGGTTCCGGTTGCTATACTTGATAGGCAAGTCTGTAGATTGAGAAACAAAGAGATTTCTTCTGTTAAAGTGTTTTGGCGAAGTCAACAAGTCGAGGAAGCCACATGGAAAGCGGAAAATGAAATTAAAGATAAATATCCCCATTTGTTTGAATATGTCTAGTAGTGGTCGTGAGAACTTCCATCTCTAAGCAATTACACCTTTGTGTCAAAGTTTGTGCAAGAACACTCCACTCTCCTAATTTCCTTACTATTGTGACTTCTCAATTTTGTGCCACTTTTGTATATATTGTGGAATAGTTAAATTATGTGCAACCCATGTGATAGTTGAATGATATGCAAGTTTGTGGCATTAACTGAATTATGTATAGCATGTTGAAGTGGTTAAATTATATACAATTTGATGAGGCATCCGAATTATGTGCAAGTTGTTGGAGTAAATGAAAATGTGTGAAATTTGTTAACAATGTGTTTCGGGGGTTCTCTGATAGGTAGATAGGCCTAATTATCAAGGAAACTCTGGCAAACATTTCAAAAAATATCGGAGTTAGTGAAAATTGGGGGTTAGCATATTGTGTTTTCAAAATTATTCCCCGATCCTCATTCGAGGATGAACGATTTTAAGTGGGGGAGGATGTAAAGACCCGTAAACATTTCATGTCTAAAAACGAAGCCAGGGTAAGTTCCCATGTTGTTATAACTGTAGAAATTCTTAAAAGCGGACCTTTTTGAGTAAAAAGTACCCCAAGACTTAAAAGATATAATTTCCATAATTGCGCGGATCTGCGGTCCACTATGCGATCGTAGATCAGGTATGCGAACCACATAGTGCTCGCATACCTGGACAGCTTGCTGTCCAATTTGAGGACAACTATGCGTCCCAAGATCTGATCGCATTTTAAAAATGCGGGCCGCATAGTTGTCGCATTCTTGCACCTTGATTCTTGTGGAGGGAGTTATGCGACGCACTATGCGATCGCATAACAGGTATGCGGACCGCTTTGTGGTCGCATACCTGGGCAGTCTGTTTTCCCTTTTGGCCCAACTGAGGGCCATTTATGCGACAGGAATGCGGACCGCATAGCAGGAATGTGATCGCATTCCTGACCGCATTCCTACTTCAGGACTTCTAATTTTTGATTTTGAAACCCGTCTCCTAGTTTAATAAAACACCCCCTGTCATGCCCCTTTTTTCCTATCGCACGGGTTAGGTACGAAGAGATCGGGTTTAGGACACTATGGACAACTCCTTAAAGGAAAAGGAAGAGTCGCTACCTAATGATTTTAACAGTGCATTTGGGCAGCTAGAGTTGATAACTCATGGACTAGCTTGCATTACCAAAGATCGTGTAAGGGCCTGAAATTATCCCAAGGGGAAGGTGTTAGGCACCCATCGGGATCCGTAACTGTGGGTCCCAGACAAGAAGTTTTGTAAATTTGGACGAATAGACAAATAGCAAATGAAGGCTCAAATAAGAGGGGATTTCACACAAAGTACAAGTTTTATTAAAAAGCTTTGGTAAGAAAACATTACAAGTATTTAAAAGAACTATCCTAGGTTTAAAGCAATACGGATCACATCAATGCAATACCAGGTATGTCACTTCCTCAATGAGGCGGCTACACATGGTATTAGCGCACCGGTCATCATATCCGTATTCTACCCTTCCCATCCCGTAAAGGTTATTTAAAGCGCATTTGTTTGTCACGAATGCTTATTGCGTGATATCACCCGTCCCATCTTATAAGTCTCGGAGGGTAGTTGGGACTACCGTTCTTACAAAGGCAGGGACTAGGCTGAACCCTTAGGTGTAAAGGATAAAATACTAAGCGACATACAAAAGCAAGTAGGACAGCACATATAAGGGAGCATATAAAGACAAGTAAAGGCTCACAGACCCCTCCACAAATAGACATGTAAATAGCATGTCTCAAACATAATTAAAGTCTTAAGATGGGAGTTCGAAAACAGGAATTTTAGTAAAATAGTAGGTACTTGAGTTGGAAAACCTTGATGAAGGCAGAATATTTAACTGGGGCTGAGGGATTCAGAAATACCAACTTTCCGGAGTACAAAACAATTTAGAGAACTTTCAGAAAATCAGTAAGTTGAGCAGGAGTGCGTTTTTTGAAATTCAATAATCCAAAAGTGAGTACAAAAATCCAGTAGTTCATAGGACTTTATCACATCGTTTTAGAAAATGGTTTAGCAAGTATTCAGAAATAGAACAACTTTATATAATGAAGTAACTATGAAAACTTAACAGTTTGAAGATAGGATAGGAATCAGAAACCTGAAGTCAGTAATGAGAAGTAAGAAAGCGCACAATTTCAAAATTGTTTTAAAAGCAGCATAGGAGTTTAGTAAAAATAAAGTGGATTCCAAGAAAGCAGAATCAGAGTTTGGGAAATTCAAAAAGAGGCAGATTAAACCCAGCATAGTTGATTTGATTTGAATTACGTATTAGGCCTAAAGTTTGCCTAGGCGTCGTATATTTGCCTAAAGGTGAACATGCTTACTTTGACTCCATTTTAAAAGACATAAGTGATGATACATTTGCAGAAACGTTTTGACCATATTTTAGTGAGGTTAGTATATTAGAGACAGGTTAACTAAGCGTTCAACTTCTGAGAAATATAAAATCCTATAGGCAGGATATCTAATGCACAAAGTATCATCTTAAAACATGGCTTCTATATGGAATGGTTATAAATGCATGAGCATTACATTTGATTATTCGTTTAGAGTTATAACCTGGAAACACGGTTCAAGTGGCATGAATATAATATATGTGTGCTGAAATAAAGAATCCTAAGCATGGTTTCTAATGATATACATGTCCTAAACATGATATTATTACACACACAGGAAGTAAAGCCTATAGTCATTATTTCTACCCATTACATAACTAAACAAGCATAACCCCCTCCCCATTTTACTATACAACCCCAATAGTTTGTTTACAAATTATTCCAGCCCATATCGAATGAATTACAACAATTATAAAAAGGAAAACAAGAAGCTATTCTATAGGGAGCCTTCAAATAGGCCCAATCTTCCAGCCTCACCCCTTTCAAGTTTCACAGCCTTACATAGCCTGGGTGCGGCAAAGCTCCCAAAGGTCCTTGTGAAGGCCCTGGCCAATACCAGCACCCAGCAATTGCCCAAGTTGAGATATGTGAAGTGTAGAGTAACCTGCCTCAGTGTGTCAAAGTTCAGAGGGAACTCAAGGTCCCTAGGCAGTGCTCACACTGAGGGAGGTGGAACCTTAAGGCCTAGGAATTGTGTGAAGTGCTCAGAGTTGAGTTTTGAAAGGGAGTTTGAAATAACATAGCTTCAGAGATAATAAAAGAATTTTTATGAAAACCAGTTTGAAAGAGAAACAATAGAATAGTTATAACTCAGCAAACAATCACAAACTGGGAAAGGGGTTGGGGACAAGTAGGGGTAGTAGTAGATTTGCACATAATTAGCTCTTAGAACAATGTTACAGATTTCACAGAATGTGACATGCCAAGAGTTTAGCATATATCATAGATGGAGAATCTGAGAATACCAAGTATTATAGGGAATTAAGGCCAGACAATTGATAAGGAAAATACAAAAAGAGATGCTAGGTATGCAGATAGAAGAGGGAAAGTAATCACATAGTCAAAGAGTCACATAGGCCATAATGAATCACATAGAGGAAAACAATAATGATGTTAAGCTAGAAGAAGAAGAGAGATCATAGCAAGGGAGTAGACATGCTAGTTACATGGTAGGCAATAGAACCATAAGTAAAAACACAAAAGAAACAACAAGAATCTCAGCCAAAATTGAAACAGATTGTTTAGGATACTATAAACTTAAATTAGAGCCTACCAGTGATGAGAGCAAAGCAGAAGAGAGCAGAGTGATAGCACAGTAGTAGCCTTGGCTTAACAGCCAGCTAATAATAGGCAAAGCAGAGAGGATCAATAGAAACAAGAGAGCAAGAGAGAAAGAACAATAGAGAGAGAGAAATATACTGATCTGTGTGTTCGTGTCTAGAAGACATGCTTATGAGAGTAGAAGGGAACCATATATATAGTAGTTTGAAAGCAAGGCCAATAAGGTAAGAATCACAATTGCACAGTAATTATGGAACTCAGAACCAATTAGAGGAGAATCTGTATAGGTACTTCCTTAATTAAGGGGGTCAACCTCAAACGGTAAGAACAAGAAACAAAAAAGGAAGGAAATCAATGTATAACTGGAACATAATAGATAAGGAAACAATTCAAACAGTGTAAGTCTGAAATTAGAGCTATGTTCAAAAGAGCTCTTATTAAAGAAATACTTGTAAGAATATATTAACATTAAAGTCAATCACATAATAAGGTAAGAGGATAGTTTATAAGTCGGAAATCAATACAAGGGTATCAATCACAGGAAATTGGCAAAGAATATCAATCACAGGAAATTGGCAAAGAATATCAACCACAGTAAATCAGTAAAAGAGTACCAATCACAGGAAATCAGTAAAGAGTATCAATCATAGGAAATCAGGGGTTCAAACGAGACAGTACTGATTAAAGGAAATTAGTACAAACTATAGTATAGAGATAAATCAGAAACCCTAATAAGCCAAATAGGGTAAAATCAAAGAGACTCAGAACATACTCAGGAGGAACAAGCATACATGCTAATTAAACGAACAAGTTATCATAGACAGACCCAAAACCCAAAGCTGAAGTCAAGAGATTGGGGTTTTTAACATAATCAAATTAAAGGGAACCTAAATAATGTTGTTTAAACATAGTAAAGACTACAGAATAACACTTGAAACAAGACAAAAAAAAATTGTTTGCAAAGGGGTTAAGAAACCCTAACTAAAACTCGTTTAAAAACGGAAACCTTTTGAGAAAGAGTGCAATAATACTTGTAATAAAACTAGATCTAGTATAGATCTACAAATAATCAGAAGGTTTGAAAAGCTAAGGTTTCAGAGATATCAGAGATGGTGATAAAACCTGTCGTGAAACTTAGGGATGGTGGTAGTTATAGCATCCTTGAATCAAACCTCGTCGGAGAAGGCCGGAAATACCCAGGCAGGAGCTTTCATGGCCGTCTGGCATGGTCGAAAACTTTAAAGGGCCTCAGAGACGAAGAGAACCAGAGAGACGGGGCGTCATGGTGGCTGGTGATCGAAAGGGAAAAGGTTGTCATGACCGAAATTCCTACTCAGGTCGTGATGGCGCCCAACATCGAAGTCAGGCAAGCCAACACTAGTTACTAACGAAATTACTTAAACAAATGAGATGTTCGTATACTTATCCAGTTTTCATTTAAGCAGTCCTTAAATGAAAGTGAGGAAGTGAGGCAATGTAGTTTAAAGTAACTCAAAATCGTTTGCCAGCATAAAACAGAGTAGTATAATACTAGTGAATCATCTACGTGTGCCAAAAGCTAGTGTCACAAGTCCGCAGGTGACTAGTGGAATATACAAATAGACAAAATGAATGTACAACTTTCTGAAAGGGGGGTAGACAGAAATATCCCAAAAATAATAGAAACTCCACAGTGCCGCTGCAGAACGCCAGGAAGAGCAACTCACCATGTAGTAAAATCCCGGTAGTACTCTCAGCGACGAACACCCGAATGGTGACCAGGTGAAACAACCTCAGAACCTGTAAAATTAAGTACAGAAGTGTAGCATGAGTACATATAAACAAATATGTACCCAATGAGTATCCCGTCTAAACTCGAAGAAGTAGTGACGAGAGGTAGACGTGTTACTCACTAGGGTCGTCATCAGTAATATGATTTAATGAATCTAAACAGTAATAACATTTATGGAAAGCAAGTAGACATGAAGCATAAATATATAAAGATAGCGATCTCCCTACAAGGGCCAAGTAACAATATTTAACAAAATGTGCACTGCCGAGGGTCGAGCGGCACAAACCATAGATGAATCTATTACCCCACTCGCGAATCGATCATGCGACGCGGTTGACATAAATATAAGGCTACCCCACGAATTATACATGTGACACGGGTGCTCGTAGACATACACAGAATTATCAGGAAATTCAGGAATTTATCAAGGATTATTCTTAAATTTCGGGATTTAAACACTCAAACTTACACATAGCTTCCGAAATTCTCATGTTAATTTCAAGGGTAATAACAAACCAGGAACACAAGTAAGGATACATGTAAGTCACGTAGAGGCATGCTTGTGAAGTCCTAAATTCTACCCGACACAACAGAGTAGTAGCTACGCGCGGTCTCTCGTCACTTTGCGCGGGCGTAGCCCCCGCAAATAAGGACAAACTCAATCGTTTACATTTACCTATGGGGATAATTCCCTCTTACAAGGTTGGAAAGGAGACTCACCTTGCGTAGAATCAACTTCCCGGTCAAGAACGCGCTCGAAACTCCAAATCTTACACCCGAGGACTCAAAACTAGTCAAATG
Organism: Nicotiana undulata; assembly: GCA_005239495.1. Classification (NCBI taxonomy): domain Eukaryota; kingdom Viridiplantae; phylum Streptophyta; class Magnoliopsida; order Solanales; family Solanaceae; genus Nicotiana; species Nicotiana undulata. The sequence continues at coordinate 12,693 of MDKH01225625.1, forward strand.
ATATATAAATACGTCAATGCATGCTCAAGGTATTGAAATTATCCTACTTATTTAGTAAATTCACTATTCTTGAAGAAATTCTAAAATACACCCCGGCCCACATGCTCGAATTCCGGAAATTTTCGAAGATAACACTCAACCATAGCCTAAGGGTCATTAATATATAATTTTTATATGATTTCATGGTAGAAAAGTGGTGAAATTCCGTAAAGTTCATCAACCCTAGGTTTTCACTCTAACCCCTTTGATTTCCACTATTTAAATATTAATCTACCTAAGTTTTGGTGTAAAAATCTAACATTTAAATAGAATTTACTTACCTCTTAGTAGCTAGGTGGTGGAGAGTTCTTCCCAAGCTCTAAACTCTTCAATGGTGGTGAAAAATGGAATCTCGTCTTTAAGTGAAAGTGCACTGCCTGGCCTACAGGGGTTCCGCACCTGCGGCTCGAGGACCGCACATGCAGTATCGCACCTGCGAGCTGGAGCTCGCACCTGCGGAGTTGGACAGGAAAGACTGAGCCCGCACCTTTGAGGTTGGGACCGCAGGAGCGGTCCCGCACCTGCTGCTGGGCAACCGCACCTGCGGTCACACCAGATCAGGTGCACCAGCTGCATTTTCAGCTTGTTTTTGGCCTCGTGTGGTGTCCGGGAGGCACCTGGGCCCACCCGAGCCCCCGTCCAATTATACCAACAAGTCCTCAATAATAATATGGACTCGCTCGAGCCTTCAGAACACCCGAAACAACGCTAAATCTAAAAATCACCCCTCAAAACCCCTAGAATCAAACTTAAGAATTTCTAAGTTCTTGAATTCAGTTTCAATGCGCCGAACCGACCTATACTATTTGGAATGACACCAAATTTTTCAGGCAAGTCATGAATGACATAACGAAACTATTCCTAGTCTCGGAATTCCGTTCGGACCTCGATAACATAAAATCACGTTCCAAACTAAATTTCAAACTTAAGGAAACTCTATTTTGCTATCTGGCGTCGAAGCGCTCCCGCGTCATCCAAAACCCATTCCGGACATACGTACAAGTCCGAAACCATCATACAAAGCTACTGGAATCGTCGAAACTCGATTCCAAGGTCGTTTACTCAAAATGTTGACCGAAGTCAAACTTGGCTTTAAAAGCCAACCTTAAGGAACCAAGTGTTCCTATACTATTCCAAACACTTCCAAATCCCGAACCACCCGTCCCCGCAAGTCACAAATCACGATAAGCCTCTAAGGGAAGTATTATTTGGGGAATCAGGGTCCGAATACGCAAAACGACATGTCGGGTCGTTACATTGGAGGTGGCCGAAGAGGCGACGGAAGCCATCAGAGAAGATGAAGAGCCCAAAATATTCTAGAGAGATGAGGGAGCAGAAGAGACGAAAGAGAGAGAGTGTTCTCGATTGAATGAGAGACGGGGGAGGGGTAGGTTAGAGTTAATTATGGTAATAAGAGATCTGGGCCGTTGATCTCACTTGATCAACGGCTCAGATCAGCTGGGGGTTGGGCCGGGTAAGAGAAAGGTTTGGGCTGGGTATTTAATTGGAGTCTGGGTTGGTAATTGGGCTAGCTAAATGTGGTTAGATTTTAAATAAAAATAGGCCAGATGTTAAATACCCAGTAAAAATAGGTAATTAATTAATTAAAATAACTAATAATTATAAAAAGATGTAATTGAGTTCAAATAAGTAATATCATAATAATTAGGCAATATTAAAAATGTAAGAAACATAAATTTGAACTTTAAAAGGTATAAAATGTCTAATTAAGCCACAATTGCAAAATAATTGTAATTACAATTAAATAAGACTCAATTAGCCAATTTATGAAATAGTTTGATTTTCATAAATAAAAAGTGATTATAATGACATACTGAATATATTTTGAAATTATTTAGAGCATGATTCATGAATTATAAAAATACGAAATATTGAATAAATAGGGAAATAACTTAAATACAAATATGTAAAAATTAGGAAAAATATTCATTATTGCAAAGAGTGATTTTGAAAGCTTATATACAAGTTTGAAAATAATTTTAGGGAAAAATTGGGTATCAACACCCCCCCTTCATTTTAACACCTATATGATTAAAATAGAGAGAAGTTAGAGTGGGTTCTAGAGAGAGAAGTCCTCATCTTCCCCAAATTGGTCCTCCATCTCTACGCATGCCTGGAAGTGTATCGAGTAGTCGTCATCTTCTTCATCATAATAGGTAGGTCTTCACCCTATTTCCCAAAATTCTAATAGTTTAGTTAAGAATAAAACACACATAGGTTGGTTCTTGAGAATGAAAGTTGAGACCTTGCATGCATGTGAATAATCTTCCATAACCTAGTAAAGGGAAGCTAGTGGAGTAATCTTTCACTAAAAAGGGTTTAGTTAATCTAAGGGATCACATAGTGTTTGATAGAATGCTCAAATGAATTCAAGATTCCTAATTCTAAGGTAAATGTGTCGCATTGTGAACTAGATTGACGGTGCTAGACGGTTCGGTGAATTGTAATAGAAAGTAAAGGGGATTCCGATTCGAGGTATGTATGGTAACTTTAATCTTTGTAGAGTCGCCTTGTTGGTGTCTGAGCATTCGGTATGGGTTCCTGGCTTATGCATATGTGAATTGATTGTTCTAATGTGTTGAGACGTAAGATTTTATTCTCTGGTTGTCCTAGTTGATTTTTCCATGCCACCATGCTATGTGAGATTGTGAAAAGGGTGATCCTTGTGCTTACTCCATCATGTGCAAAACTCATTATGTTCTTGAACATCTCAGTATGAAAGGTTGTGCTACCAAAGGAAAGAAATGATAACGAATCCTATTGTTGAATGTATCGAAGTGCTAAATGCTGTGTAGTAAATAATGGAAAGGAAATTAGGATTTAACTAATTGAGCTATATGTTGATGGCATACTGCATTGGACTCACTGTTTGGTAAATATTTCATATGGTTATTTGGTTGTTACGAATGAATGTACTTGATGATGAGAACCTTTGTGATTGAATTGTTGGGTGATGTTGCTACAAAAGATAGGGAGTAAATGTAGGATGATTTTATTAAGCTAAATGATTATGGAACACCGTACATGACTTACTATTTGGTAAAGATTACTGTGAACACATGATTATTTGGTTGTTATGAAATTATACTCTTGATGATATGAAGCTTTGTGATTGAATTGTGCGATGTTATTGTTGCTATGAAATGTGATTGTACTGTAGGATCGGGTTGCGCGCCACAATAGAAGGAATAAGGGTGATATGTGAGAAGTAATAAGGGTGGAATGTGATTGTCCAGTTGGATCGGGTTGCGCGCCACAACATAATGTAATAAGGTTGGAATGTGATTGTCCGCTGGGATCGGGTTGCGCGCCACAACAGGAAGAAATAAGGGTGGATTGTGTTGAAATAAGAATCTGTTAAACTCCCAATTATGTTTATTTCTATATCTCTGTGCAGTAGTTGTTTGGTTTCTCTAACTGTCTTATATCTTGTGTAATGTTCGATTCTACTTAGAATAAAGTTTGTTCATACATGCTAGTACTATTCAACGGTACTAACGTCCCTTTTGCCGGGGGCGCTACATCTTTTATATGGATGTAGGTGGTTCCATAGCAGGTAGCTCAGTCTGCCGATAGCGCTGCCTCCTCTTCATCTCTTCAGCAGTTCTGGTGAGCCCCACTTCCTCTCGGGACCGTGTGTAGTCTATACCGTCTTCTTTTGTATATGTTGTGTCATTAAAGGTATAGTCAGGGCCTTGTTGCCGGCAGATTTATGTAAAACTCCTAGCACTCTTGGAGGCTCCGTAGACACTATGTGGGTTGTATATATGTATTTTGGGCAGTAGCTGTGTTCGGTCAAAATCGTGGTCCGTGTTGGAAAAGTTGTATGTATTATATAGGTTTTTGGATTATCAAATGTTGAAAGTTAAAAGAGGAAATGAACTTATGTTGTAAATCATACTTTGAATCTAAATTGGCTAATTCATATGGAACAATGTATATTTTAGACACGGGGTAACGCGTTGGGTGGGAAAAGCAAACCAGGTCCGCTTGACCGGGATCATCCGGTTAGGCGCCCGTCTCGTCCCTCAGTTTTGGGGCGTGACATTTTTACACGCCCAATAATGCGTAAGATCCAAGTACTATACAAATGATGACAACAAGCCTTCAACAGGCCCAAATAAAAATACCCAACGTTGTCTGGGCCTTCAGTAACTCTTACACATCATCCCAGACTGTAATAAGCCGAATTGTTTTATATACTTAATAATTGTGAGATTGGAAATTACTTTTATATATAGCTATTGGTACAAAATACTAAGTTAGTAGAAGAGAGTGTATTATATATATATATATATATATATATATATATATATATATATATATATATATATAAAATAGTGCATTAAATAAGTAGCCAGTGGGCTTATTATACATTACAAATTGAGGATTTAGAAGTATGTAACTTTAGCCATTAGTCATTTTTAATTAAACGTTTAACGGGTGGGCCAAGCCCACCTTTTTAATTCCCTCACGTGACATGGTGTAACGACCTGGCCGGTCGTTTTGGGGAGTTAGCGCCCCGATACCCTTATAACTATTCCTCCCTTGTCTTATTAGGTTAATGGAACGAGTCGGAGCGTTGAGTGATGAAAATTGGAGTGTTTTTGGACATATAGTCCTTTAAGGTAAGCTTTGACCTTAGAAATTGGGCCTGAGCGGGAGCTATGTGAAGACGGATCCGGAATGGAAATACGTCGACTCTGTCAGCTCAGTTGAGTGATTTCGGGGTTGGGAGCGTGTTCGGAATGTGTTTTTGAGGCCAGAAGTAGATTTAGGCTTGAATTGGCGAAAGTTAGAATTTCGACGATTGCGGCCGATAGGTGAGATTTTGATATCGGACTCGGAATGGAATTCCGAAAGTGACAGTAGGTCCGGAATGTCATTTATGACCTGTGTGAAAAATTTGAGGTCATTCGGACGAGTTTAGACGTGGTTCGGCTTCGGAAGTGAATTCTTGAAAATTCCTAAGTTCCTAGGCTTGAATCTATGCATTTTTGGATATTTTGATGTTATGGGACGTGTTTTTAAGGCTCGACTAAGTTGGAATGAGGTATTGGGGTCAGTTGGTGGTTTTGGTTGAGGTCCCGGGGGCCTCGGAGTCGATTCGGATGGTTAACGGGGAGTCTTGGGGACTTTGCAAGCAGCTGAACCAGATCCTCTTCTGGTGTTCCGCACCTGCGATGGAATCTCCGCAGGTGCGAGCTCGCAGGAGCGATCCCCTAGTTGCAGGTGCGAAGGGTGAGGAGTCTTCCCATGGTCTACATGTGCTAAGGAGCTTCCGCAGGTGCGGAGCCGCACCAGCGGCAAAAGACCCGCAGGCGCGACCCCTGCCCAGCCCAAGTGAATCCCGCACCTGCGATTTGATTTTCGCAGGCGCGGAGCCGCACCAGCGACCAGCCAGCCGCAAGTGCGATCCTAGGGGTTTTAATGAAATCCCGCACCTGCGATGATATTTCCGCAGGTGCGGAAATCCCTGTTCATATTCTAAAAATCCGAGGTTTATGTTATTTCACCATTTTTGAGTTGTGGGAGCTCGGAGGAGACGATTTTTGAGGGACTTTTAACCTGGGTGTTCAAGGTAAGTGATTTCTAACCATCATAGGTTAATTTTCATGATTCTAATCTTAAAATTCCACCCTTAATCCGAGATTTTTGAGTTGAAAGTTGGGAAAATTAGAAGAAACTTCCTAGAATGAATTTTGGGGTTTTGATTGGGTATTTGACCTC
>ML286110.1:0-40876 GCA_005239495.1 Nicotiana undulata
CATGCCTTCACGATTTGGTTGGGCATTGGTTTCCATCAATTCAGGGTGAATTCTCCAACACTCAAACATATTATGGCCTTGTAACTTACATTCCTTGCAGTATTTAGGTAGATAGTCATAGTTTATATTCACCCATTCCGTCCTTAATTCCCCATTTGTACCATGAATATTCATCCTCACTTTCTTTGGTAGGTCACCTAATAAATCAACCAAAACTTTGACCCTAGCACAGCTAGGTCTAGTTTTGTTGATGGTGGCCATATCAAGGTGAAGTGGTTTGCCCACAGCTGTGGCTAGTGAAAATAAGCATTCTTTAACAAAGAACGTAGGCAACAAATTAGGGAACGATATCCATGCCATCACCTTAGATGTTTCTTCACCCGCTTTAAATTTATGATCGTAAATTAAAGTACGTAATTGATATTCACGTCCCCCTTTGTCTTTAACATAATAAACACTTTTGGACGTAAACTCAATGAAGTCTTGCCATAACGACATTCTAACAAGCACATGTCTATCACGTAGTACACCAATATTGCACTCACCTTTTATTCCACATTGAATTGGTATAATACGTCTTAATTCGTTAATCTCCGGCCATCCATATGAGAATTTGCAAACAACTGCGTATTGAAGGCCTTCAATTATATTCATTCTTTCCACTTCTTCCTCAGCAAAATCAACCGTGTGATTCCACTAAGCAGCACTGCCCTTCGAATTTTCACAGGTTCAACAATAACTGGGCGCTGCTGCATGGCAGTGTTCAATGTCGTGGGTTTCAGTATTTTAGAATAATCTAGGGGTTGGGTGTTTGGGTCAGTGGTCGTTGGGGGCTGGGCTTGGGTCGGAACTGGCTGACCAGCCGGTGGGATAGGCTGGCCGCCGGTCGAGCCTGCCATGGCAGCGTGAAACAGTAGACGTTGACAAAAACGCCTAGAGAGAGAAAGTAGAGAGAAGGCAGAGCGTTTTTTTTTTAACCCTAGGTTTTTATTGCCCACAATTTTGTTTACATTGTTAGGTCATGGGTTTTATTCGGGTTTGATTTTTTTTTTTTTTATTTGGGTTGACCCTTTTAATCAGACAATACCACATGTCATATATCTGTTAAAATAGGTGCAGATATAAACCTTTGATGGACGACGTGGACATATATGAACGAAAAAGTATAATGGGGATATGATTAAACAATAAACCAAAGTATATATATATATATATATATATATATATATATATATAAAACTCTTTTTGTATATATGATTTTACACATATATTATATATTACTGTATTTAGTTTAAAAGTTGCGTGGATGGTTAGTTTACTACTTTGGTTAATTCTTCTTTATGGAAAGAAAAGACTTCCCATAAGATTTAGGCTATATTGATTTGAACTACATAAATTATAAAGCCCCATAAATTTTCCTAAGGTTTAAAGACTTAAAAGTGCGCTAACGACTATTAGATTTTGCGTGCCAAAAGAAACTATAGACTAGTACTGTATCACTTAGACATGATAATAAGTGTAGAAGATGTATTAAAAGTTATTTAGGGTCTAAGAAGAGCTTTAGAACCAATCCAAATTGAAAACTATGCAACGAACTAAAGTTTCAAATAATCTTGTTGAAGACCCAATCTCAAATGAGCATAACTCTCAAGATACAACTATTTATAGGTTGCATTGTCCGTCAAATTAGAGGTCTTGAATCTGGATTTTAATGCTTCAAATCATTCATCATTTGAATATTCCTACAAGAAATTATAACCTTTTACCAAGGTAGTAGAGCAGCCAGCCTGCATAGCTGAAACCAATAGCGGACTAATGTTAATAAACTTGTAACCAGCCACACGGCATTGCTGTGAGACGCTTAATCTGCCCGGGCTAAGGTCGGAGCACCATTAGGTACCCACAGTGGCGGATCCAGAATTTTCATCACAGGGTGTCAAAATATAAATAATTAAATACATCGAAAAGTCAAGGGGAGTCAACGTATAGTAAATATACATAATATAAAAACATTATCAAGCAAAATAGTGTATTTTCCGATGAAGGGGTGTCACTTGACACCCCTTGCTTCAACGTGGCTCCGCCACTGGGTACCCATACTGACTATATATATCTCAGTAACTAAGAACTCCTACTAAAAGTTCAAATTTTATAACGTTTTACGAAATAAAGTTGTTATTGACTTTTAATTACATTATCTCTTCATGCTTTCTTTAATGTCATATCCTATTTTATGCGAGGGAATTGATGATGCATACAAGTACTTTCTATTGTGTACTTATGTCCCTTTGTGGGGATGCTACATCTCTTTTGTGGATGCAGATGTTGCTACTTCGGACAATATGGATCCTCGTTAATTAGGTACCTCCCTCATCTCTCAGTTTTATGGAGAGTCTACTATCGTTTTGTGGGTATTTTGAGTCTAGTAAATGTTATGTATTTGAGTAATACGTTTTATAGTCTTCGTGTACACTGTGAGTCATATATTTATATTTACAACTGATAGGTTATGTGCGTCGTAAGATTTTGACGATCTAACAAACTTAATGATAAGAACCAGATGGGAAACATGTTCCACATCCTCAAAGTGCTCAAGAAAATAAGTCTCAAGTCTGGCACAAGCCCTAACAATCAAAGTCAAGAAACAACAGAGGGAACATATGGACATCAGTTCCCTTGCTGATTGTACCAGTCAACTCCCCACGATTGTAAAGTCACTACAGCTGTTGTCGTGCCCCTTTTTCTCGTGAAATCCGGTTTATGCATGTGACAACTCTTTTAAGGAGGTATTAAAAAAGAAGAGTCGCCAACTAATGATTTTGAAGCTGCGTTAGGGCACCTATTTCCAAATGACTCTGGTTTAACTGGTCAACACCACCAAAGATCGGGTAAGGGCTCAAGTTACCTCAAAGAAAAGGTGTTAGGTACTCCTCGAGGTCCACAACTGTGGGTCCCGTCCGAGCTTAAATTATATGGATTAGTCTATGTGGTCAAGTAAGCAAAGAGAGTACAAAATCTAAGAATTTTATTACGAAGAGATCTTGAATAGAGAGATACAATTATTTTTATTCCAATAGAAAAGAAAGAAAAAAGGGAGGTGGGGGGTGGGGTTCTATGTTTTATAGCCTAAAGGATCACCCGTGCAACATAAATAATATTTCGTAACTCCTTTGGGATAGGGTGTTACTCATATTATTCAGCGGACACAAACTATCATCTCCTGCTAGCCGATTACTATGTTAAAGTTGTTTACCTAAGAGCGCTCTAATTCAATTCTAATTCGCGCCTTACACGTGCACTACCCGTCCTATACCTATAGCGCAGGAGGTTTTGGACTTCTATTTGGATGGTTCTAGACTTTATCTAGGCTGCTCAAAAATGCAAAAACTAGGCGACTGTTGATACCCAATTTTTCCTCAAATTATTTTCAAACTTGCATATAAGCTCTCAAAATTACTCTTTGCAGTAATGAGTATTTTTCCTATTTTTCTATATTTTTATTTAAATTATCTCCCTGTTTATTTAATATTTCATATCTAAATAATTCATAAATTATGCTCTAAATAATTTCAAAAATACTTCCTAGCTCATCATGTTATTTACAATCATTTTCTATCTGTTAAAATCCAATTATTTCACGAATTAGTCAATTGCGTCTTATTTAATTTCAATTACAACGATTTTGCGATTATGGCACAATTAGACATTTTGTATTATTTTAATTCGAAACTTATGCATTTCTTACACTCAATATAAGTTAATTACTGTAATTCTACCTATTTAAACTTAATTTTATCTTTTCATAATTATTAGATATTTTAACTAATTAATTATCTATTTTTATTAGGTATTTAATAGCTAGCCACGTTTAATTAAATTTTAGCCAACTTCTAGCCTAATCTTTAAACCCAAATTACCCAACCCAAACCAAATCCGCCCCAACCCAGATCCTAATCCATACCCGGCCCAACCCCTAATTAAATCTGAACCGTTGATAAATTAGATCAACGGCCCAAATTAAATTTTCCATAATTAACTATCACCTACCCCCTTCCCCCGTCTCATTTTTCGAGACTCTTCATCTCTGTCTATCTCTCATTCTCTCTCTACCTCTCTGTTACTCTCTAGAAGCCTCCTTGGCTTCTCCCCTCCGATGGGGTATGTTCACCTTCTCCGACCGGCTTTCTCACCGGAATATATGGCTCTTCACTATCTCCTGGTCATCTACCCGCCTCTCGACCACTCAGTGACATCCTAGGCTCCTCAGATGAACCTGGAGCGGTTCACTCACCTCCCTTTGGGTCTCTTGCCATTTTTCGGCCAACCCCCGGCCGTTTGAGTAAGTTTGCAGTCTCTCCAGCTAAATCTATGTCGTTCATGAGGTTTGCCCTCTTTTCTGGGTTCCACGAAACCCTAATCTTCTGTATTTTTGGGTTTTTATTTAAGATCCATTTCATATATACAGTATTATGAAGTTTCTCCATCTTTTTCTCCGGAAATATTTTGTTTATAACAATTTCGAAATTAGGGTTTCTCTACCCTGTTCTCAAACAGCTTTCCTCTGTGATTTTTAGCCACCTATGCTATGTTTAAGTGATTGTCTCATGATTTCGTGTTATTTGAATTATTATTGGTGAAACCCTAAGTATTTTGGGTTGGTCTTTACTAGTTGACTATGCATTTACGTGTTCTCTGCAACTCCTGCTTTGATTCATTGTTATAACCTCTAGTTCTTACTGTTCTACGAGCCTCTCTTTGTGTTAATGAGTAACTACTACTTAAATGTTTGAAAACTCCGACCTTTACCCTACTTGCTGTTTACTTGATGATTCTGTGCTGATCCTTTTCTGTAAAAATCCCATGCTTGTGATGTTTTCCTTAAATAAATGGTCCTGTATATTCTTTCTGCAATTCTGTACCAACTTTTGAATTATTTCTATATTTATGTGGTGCTTCCCTTAATTACTTTGGATTCCCTGTGATTACAATTGAATCTGAGATCCTCTTGATTGATATTCAAACTGATGCCCTATTTTTACTTTATAAATACACGGTCAGTTCAATTTGCCTTAATTATACACCAAGTATTTGGCCTTGTTTATGCACTATGGGGTTTCTTTGCCCTAATCAGCCTTATTGAACTAATTTCTTTTCCTTATTTACCTTAACTATACCGTTTGAAACTAGACTCCTTAATTAAAGGAGTCCAGTGATCTTAATTAGTATTGATTGATTGTATTTCCATAATTTGCCTATGTGCCACTCGTTTTCAAAAAACTATATAAAGACAATTTCTTCTTTCTTCACAAGACACTGACATACACGAACACACACTCTTGACTGACATACACAACACAGACTGATCTTGAGAGTACACACACACATACATTGCTCTGAACCTTTGCTGTGCTTTCATACATACACTTCTTGCTCTTTGCATCTATTTCTGACTACTCAGTCGACTGAAAGCCAAGACTGAGTAATCTCTATTGCTCTTGTGCTCCTGCATATTACTGTTCTACTACTTGTTCTGTTATTCTGCATACTACTGCTCTGCTGCTGCACTCTCTTTGTCCTGTATATTGCTCTTGCTGTGCTATCTCCTGCACTTTTCCGTTCTCTATTCTTTGACTGGTATGTTTTCTGATTTAGCTTTATAGTCCTATACACAATATGCTCCAGTTGTCTTTTTATTTATTGTTCCTTATGTGTTTTATCCTATGGTTCTACTGTATACCATGTAATTAGTATGACTCCTATAATGTCGTCCCTTTTGTTATGTTTGAATATGTGTCTTATATGATTCCCTATAATTATGTCTTTAGCATACCCTTTACTATTTTTCTTCTCCCTTGAGTCTGATATGTCTCCAGCATGCTTATGTGTTCACAGGTTGATACTTCTTACCTTAACCTGATTATTGTTACTTGCTGTCATCCTATGCTTAAAACCTGCCTCTCCTACTACTTAAATATCATACAATCTTACCTCTACTAATCTATGATGTTTTCTGACAATTGTGTGACAATTATATGACTACTATGTGATAACTATGAGAACCTGTAACTTGGATCCAATGCTGATATTAAAGTCATTTGTCCCCAACTCCCTATCCCTGTTTGTGTTTGTTCCTTTCCTGAACTCTCTACCTGCTGGTTGTGATTGTATTGCTTCTCTCCTTGATAAACCTTTCCTTTTCACAAGATCCTCTATTACCTTTTTCTAAAGTTGTTTTTTTTCAAAGTACCGTTGTTTCAGACTACTCTTTTCAAACTCAAAAATTCTTTTTTTTAAAAACTCAAAGCACTTTCCACTACTCTTAGACTTTAGGTTCAACCCCCTTCGTGTGAGCATTGCCTTGGGTACCTTGAGTACCCACTGAACTTTGACACACAAGGTTAGCACTCTACACTGCACTTACTCATCCTTGGCTAGGGTACCTGGGTGTGAAGCACTGTCCAGGATCTTCTGAGGTCCTTAGAGACTATGACACACTTGGGTTGAGGATCATAGCATATGGCAAGTGGATATGGTACTTGGGCCTACTGTTTGGCTCTCTATAGTATAGCATCTTGATTTTTTATTCAGTTGTGTAATTCTGGCAGTATTGGTCTGTAATAATTTGTAAAACAACTCCGGGGCCGGATAGTGAAAAGGGTGGGTTATGCATGTTTAGTATAACTTTGGGTAGAAATTAGGATTTACTTTTGCCTCTGTGTGCAATAGAGATCCTTCTTAGGACATGACTGCATTAGATATCATGTTCCTTAGGCATATTTACATCTGCATCTCATCATAATCCTGCTCATTTAGGGAATCATGTTAGACAATACATAAAAAATGCTGAGTTAACTACTGCCTCATTAGAAATTCGGATTCCCGTTCTAAATGACTGTTTTAAAAAATACTGTCTCTGCATGCACAAACCACATCTAGATATCCTGTTCTTAGGTGCATAATTATCATTATTTACATTAGAGACCATGTTGTCTTAGTGATCTACTTTCAGCATGTCTATATTTAAAGTTTTGTACTCTGTTGAACATCTACAAAAGCATGTATTAGGTTCAATAATGAAGTGAAATTTGGCCCCTATCGTCTACATAGCTAATAACCTCGCTAAAAGATGTTCCCAAATGGTTGAAAACGTTTTCTGCATTTAAACCAAAAACTGGTTTCATATACCTTATTTGCGTTCTTAGATACCATGCCTATAGGATCTGCATTTCTCATCACATGTTTATTAAAACAAAGTCTAAGGATCTGCATTCCGCCTATGTCTTAAAATAAATAGCATGTATTCAGATGCCTAGGCAAGCCTTAGGCCCAACGTTTGATAAAATCAGAGATTAACTATTTTGTACACTGCCTATAAACTACATCAGTTTTAAAAAATCAGTCATGCATCTTTTTCTGAAAGTCATTAAAACCCCTTTGTTTGCTACTGTTTTTCACACTTAGAATCTCTGCCTTAGGTTCTAAAATATCTGAGACTTCGTTGTGCTTGAGACGTGCAATTTATGTGTACAACCTGTGGAGGGATTTATGAGCCCATATTTTCTTTTGAATGCTTCCTCTATATGTAGTCCTAACTGTTATTGTATGTCGCTTAGAGTTTATCCTTTAAACCTAGGGTTCAGCCTAGTACTCACCTTGTAGGAGTAGTAGTCCTAAATACCCTCCAGGACTTATAGGATGGGACGGGTAATAGCACGCAATAAGCATTTGTGACCAACACACGCGTTTTAAATAACCTTTACGTGGTGGGAAGGGTAGAATACATATATGATGACTGGTGCGCTAATACCAAGTGTAGCCCCTCTTCGAGGCGTGACATACCGGGTATTGCATTGACGTGATTCGTATTACTTTAAACCTAGGACAGTTCTTTTCAAATGTTTATTTTAATGTTTTCCCAAAACCTTTAAAGATTTTTTACACTTGTTTGAAATCCCCTCTTATATGAACCTTGCTTGCTACTTGTTCATCGTCCAAATTCACAAAATTTCTTGGCTTGGACCCACAGTTGTGGATCTTGAGGGGTGCCTAACACCTTCACCTTGGGATAATTTCAAGCCCTTACCCAATCTCTGGTAATGCAAACTAGTTTATGAGTTATCAACTCTAGGTGCCCTAACGCACCATAAAAATCGTTAGGTGGCGACTCTTCCTTAATCCTCTTTCATTAAGGAGTTGTCCAAAATTTCATAAACCCGATCTCTCCGTACCTAACCCGTGCGATAGAAAAAGGGGGCGCGACAACATGGCGACTCTGCTGGGGATATTCCCTAGGCTTATACCATTACAATTTGCTTTGTGAACTTGGACCTTTAATTTTCATTTAAATGCTTATACCTTTTCCGTTTCCCCTTTATATGTTGTTAACTGTTTAATTTTTTGCAAGTATTTATTTTACCTGAACAAAGCTGACATATCTTCATGTTTTCTTTGTAACCGCTTTCCATTATAACTGTTGTATTTCCTTTCTTTACCGCTTTCCTCAACGTGAAAATACATGTCATTTGTTTAAATGATATTTATTTGCATATCATGGTCCGCATTCATATTCCACTTGTGCCAAACAAAAATCCTATAACAACGCTTACAATTAGTGGTTGCGCTATTCCAATATTATCACCCCCTAAATTCGGAAAGGCATATTTGCGGTAAAACTAGTCGATCAGCGGTACAGTCGACAGTTCCGTGCCTTTCCCCCTTGAGTTGTCCGCTCAAGGGTACCAGTCTAAAACCCCAATAGAAACCTTACTCTATTGTATGTTGCATGCATCATGGTCAAACCTAGCCAGGCTAACGTGTTGTCCGCACAATAGCCTTTAAGATAGCCTTGTCCAAAGTCCATTGGGTTTCCTTGGAACCCAAAAGGACGCCTTCACGTTCTGTGCATTTATTTGGAGAACTTAAATGCTCATGCTAATTATTGATGTTAATAGGAAAGTCTGGTGGGGGTAAGGGCCTAACCTGTTTACTTTGCAGAAATGAGGCACGAGGTCCCCAGATTCAACATGGTCACCAACATCCACCCAAAACTTCTGAATTGGTGGGAAGACTTGCACTCAAGCGACAAAACAGTAGTCAGAAAACACCTGGGCAACCTGCCCTCTCTCTTGGACATTCANTTCAGAAAACACCTGGCAACCTGCCCTCTCTCTTGGACATTCAGATAACATGGTGATACAGGCTACCACCTTATTATGGGACTGTGATCGGTTGGTTTTTCGATTTGGGAACAATGAGATGACACCGCTGCTAGAGGAGATATGGGGTTTAGCTGGTTTGCCTTGCGAGTCTCAAGGGTTAATGATGCCTGAAAACCGAATAGGCCAGGGTTTTCTCAAGATGATGGGACTCAAGAAGAATCCGGAGTTAGTCTGCTTGGAAGACTCGTACATCCCCTTTGACTACTTGTACGAGAGGTATGGCCGTAGTCAGTCTTACCGCACATATCAAGAAGAGTTCGCCCTCATCTCTCTAGGGCACATTCACCGCCAGGTATTCATCTTCATATTCTGCTTTTTGGGACTGATAGTCTTCCCGACAAAGAAAGGGAGAATCCACACCAGATTGGCTATGGTTACTAAGACTTTGATGGAAGGGATCGACGGGTAGGATTTCAGCATCGTACCTATGATTATTGCCGAGATATAATGAGCCTTGGAGAACTGTCAACGAGGAGCGAAACATTTTGAGGGTTTCAACCTGCTACTCCAGCTCTGGCTCACCGAGCATCTGCAAAGGGGTGACTACCGTCAAGACATACATATGAGAGTTTGGGATGATCATATTGCTTTCCATCATACAAAGCGTATGAATTACATCACCGACATGTTTGCACAGCTGGAGAATTCCAATGGATGGTTCGATTTACTGGAATATCTGACCGAGGATCAGATCCAATGGATGTTCGAGTGGTTCCCGACCGACGAATTCATCATCCGGACTAGAGATACTCCATTTTTGATATTGATTGGTCTTAGAAGGACATACCCTTACGTCCCGATTCGAGTCATGAGGCAGGCAGGGAGGAAGCAAGTCATCCCAAGGGTCGAGAAAATGAGTCAACTCAAGGCGGACTTCAAAAATGATGACAGCCCTCACAAGTGTCAAGCTCAGCAATTGTGGCACTGCAAGATCCGGTTGGAGAAGGATACTATCGAGCCCAACAGGTATCACACTGGTTGCTCTCCTTATTATCTTGGATGGTTGGAAGATAACTGGGGAGGAAGTATTGAGCCAGGGTTCGCTCGAGGACATAGGGTCATAGATGCGGAAACCGAGGCAACAACTATACTCAACCAACTGCACAAGAGGCTCCGTGACTATGAGGAAGATCATCACCAAAATCCACATAGCCAACAAAAGCTGATTGAGGAATGGAAGGACATGGCTATCACTTCCACCCAGAGGCTAGCACACTTGGAGCGAGGCATAGTTGACATGGAGGAGAAGTTCCTTAGGAGGATCGAGACTTGTCAGAAGACCGAGGGAGTTGAAGCGGGAATTCTAGCAAGGACCTACTTGTTGCTGACTCCGCGAGATGGGAATGTTGATCAAGGCAAGCAGAGATGCCGAGTATGGGGAAGGTCCTTCTGGGACCAAGTAGATATGAATTGTCTTTACTTTGCTTTTGATGTAATAAGGCCTTTGGCCATTAGTGACATTTTATATTTTCGCATTCTTAGAGTCAAGTTGGATTTGTCTATTTAATTATCAATAAAATGAGGCATTTAGTATTTTAAGTTCTCCAAACTAATTTGTCGCTAGGCCTACCTCGGGCTCAAGAGGTTCCCCAGCTTAGGACGCGCTTTACATTTTCGCACTACGTGTTTAAATATCGCAATATTTCATAATCCTCACTGACTTCCTTACCTTTTGTTCTGTTTTTCTGTATTTATTATTCCCCTCCCCAAAGGGTAGTTCGTGCACTCTGGCATCAACAACTTATTGCACAAGATCAAAGGGCCCTCCTCCTACTCCTCCTCCCAGTCCCCCCAAAGGAAAAAGCAAGGGTAAAACTAAGATGGAAGATGCAAGCGACACCAGAAACGACAACAGGGATGAACAGGTTGAGATCACTGATGGTCGAGGTATTCAGGTTCTGCACGAGGGTATGTCTCCACTAGAGAAGAAGTTGCTAAAGTTCCAAGAGGAACTTGATCAAGTCAAGAACTTGGCCCACTTATCATTCTCCCTCAACGTCCCAGACGTTCCCTTCCCAAATGCTCTGAACTCCACTTTACCACAAAACATCCCTAAACAACCCTATCACCCCAAAGATCCAGTTCCACCAGCACAATACAATACATGTCACCACAACACTCTGCCTCTCCAAGATCAAACAAGAGACCACTTCCAGGATTACGATAATCCCATTTATGTGGAAACCGTAGCTCATTCCACACCGCATACCCATGAGTCTGACAAAAAAGATAGGATCATCAGGAATTTGGCCGAGGAACTCAAGAAATTGACCAACCGAGTTTAGGGCGTCGAATGAGTCAAAGGGATTGAGGGGTTGAACTATGAGGATCTTTGCATACAGCCCGATGTCGAACTGCCCGAGGGGTACAAAACCTCCTAAGTTCGAGATGTTTGATTGCACCGGTGATCCAAGAGTCCACTAAAGAACTTACTGCGACAAGCTGGTCGCCGTCAGAAAAGATGAGAGGATCCGCATGAAACTCTTCATGAGGAGTTTGAAAGGAGATGCACTATCTTGGTAAATCAGCCAGGATCCAAAGAAATGGACCAATTGGGTGAGCATGATTACGGACTTCATGGATAGATTCAGATTCAACACGGAGAATGCACCGGATGTGTTCTGCATCCAGAACTTGAAGAAGAAACTAACAGAGACCTTTCGCGAGTATGCTACTCGTTGGAGGTCAGAAGCCGCCAAGGTCAGACCGGCCTTGGAAGAGGAACAAATGAACAAATTCTTTGTACGAGCTCAGGATCCTCAGTACTATGAGTGGCTGATGATGGTTGAGGGGCACAAGTTTTCTGATATCATCAAGCTGGGAGAGAGAATCGAGGAAGGTATCAAAAACGGTATGGTTACTAATTTTGAAGCTTTACAGGCTACCAATAAAGCTCTGCAATCCGGTGGTGTGTCCAAGAAAAGGGATGTAGGAGCCGTGATGGTGGCACAGCAAGCCAAGTCCCCTCCCAAATACCAAGTATACCCCGCACCTTCCTTCACGTACCAACCAGCTCCAAGCTACCAAGCACCCTCACTTCAATACCAAACACCCCCACCCACCTACCAAAATCCACCACCCACATATCAGCCTACCTCACCCAGATACTCCCAACCAGCTCCCGTTTATAATGCCTACAATTCCCAACCTTCTCACTACCAATCACCACCTGCTCGTCAAAACTTCCCAAGACCTTGCCCAAACTTCGACCGTTGTCTACCAAAGCAGTATACCTCCATAGCTGAACCCATTGACCAATTATACAAAAAGCTCAAAGCCGCCGGTTATGTCACACCCATTCCTGCGGTCACCCCTAAGAACCCTTCTCAGTGGGTCAACCCAAACAAAACATGTGCTTACCACTCCGGCATGAAGGGACACACCATCGAGGAATGCCATTCCTTGAAGGATAAGATACAGACCCTCATAGATAACAAGATCATTGTAGCCAAGGACCCTGCTCCTAATGTTCGCAATAATCCGTTGCCTGACCATAAGGGTGGTGTCCACATGATTGAGGTTGATGATGACTGGGATCCTGAGGGATCAATTGGGCTGATTGCAGAGGGTGATCCGAAGAAGCCTGCAATTACTCTTAATCCGATCATGGTCCAGATGCAGCCATATGAGGAAGCTGAGGTAAACATGTCCATTCCACTTGAGTTTGAATCGAGACCACCCGCAAAGGAAAAGGCCCCTGTGCCGATCGAAGTCGAGTTTGTACGACCGCTCGAAATTGTAGTCCGACATCTATAACATATACTCCGGCAGGAATAAGAATGACCACACCTATTCCAGTGGCAATGTCAACAACGACACCCTTTTACTCAGATGCCATTCCGTGGGACTATACCGCTGAAGCAAGGAGGAAATCTAAAGGCAAGTATGAAGAAGCCATCGCTGCACAGGGTATGACGAGAACTGGCAGAGTTTATACCCCTGAACATTTGGTCGAGTCTAGCAAGCAGGCCAACAATCGTCCCCCCCCCCCATCATTGAAACAGGTTCAGACGATCAGTGGAGAAAGATACAAGCCAAGGAATACTCAATCCTCGACCAGTTGAACAAAACACCAGCTCAGATATCCATCCTCTCCCTATTACAGAACTCTGAAACACACAGGAGTGCTTTGCTNGCAAGCAGGCCAACAACCGTCCCCCCATCATTGAAACAGGTTCAGACGATCAGTGGAGAAAGATACAAGCCAAGGAATACTCAATCCTCGACCAGTTGAACAAAACACTAGCTCAGATATCCATCCTCTCCCTATTACAGAACTCTGAAACACACATGAGTGCTTTGCTAAAGGTGCTGAGTGAAGTATACGTACCGTACAATATCACCAGCGGGGAGATGGCCAACATGGTGGGCCAGGTACTTGAGAGCCACAAGATCACTTTCCATGAAGATGAGCTACCACCCGAGGGGTTAGGGAATAACAGAGCACTACACATCACGGTACAATGTGAGGATCATTTCATCACAAGGATCCTAATTAATGGGGGTTCCAGTCTCAACATCTGTCCGCTGGTCACACTCAAGAAATTGGGGAAAAGTCTACATGAGATAAAGGAAGGAGAGATCAACGTAAAAGCCTTCGATGGTTCGCAGAGGTCCACCATGGGAGAAATCACTTTGTGCTTACAGATGGGACCAACTTGGTTCGATGTAGATTTCCAAGTGATAGATGTGCCTGCATCCTACAACTTAGTGTTGGGACAACCTTGGATCCACGCGGCTGGGGCCGTGGCATCAACCTTACACCAAGCTGTGAAGTTTTAATGGAATCACCAAGAGGTAATCATTCATGGCGACGGTAGCAACCATATCTACGGTCGCCAGACCTTTTCGGTCATCGATGGAAGGAGGAAGTTGGGTGGAGAAATCTACCACAACGTTGAACGTGCTAACGCCATTGAAAAGGACAAGTGGTGGGGCAGTAAAATCGAAAGCATATTGAACTAGCAAGGGTACGAGCCAGGTAAAGGGCTCGGTAAGAATCTCCAAGGAATAACAAAGCCAATAACACTCAAGAAGAACGGTACCACTTTTGGTCTGGGGTACAAGTACACTTGGAAGGAATTCAGGAACTGGTCGCCACCATGGCGCGGCACCTACTACCCATTGGAGCAGCCAATACCCCACATAGAGCAGACTTTCCAGCCAACTGACATCACATATGGTACGGACGAGGAGGAAGCGCTAGCGGCAATGAGGGATCTATTTTTGGATGATGAGGATATGGACTGTTGTGTCATTCTCGAGGAGGAGGGGGTGGAAGGACCTTCTATACAAGTCGTGAGCAAGGGATCATATCTCAACAATTGGTCTGTCAGGACAATCAAAGCCCGTCGAGCCTCGGGATAGCAAGGCTAACGAAACAAGCATTATTTACAGTTTATTTATTTAAAGAATTTCCTTCCTTTTCGCATTTTTAATTTCTTCAAGAAAGATCTCCCATGTTCAAACAATTATTTAATTCATCAAAGCATTTCCAGTTTCTTTATAAATCTTATATTTACTTGCTACTGTTTTTCTCCCTATTACTTTATTTACACATCATTACTACTACTTATCTCGATGAACCGACGACTGTGACCTGCAACGAGGCAATGCAACAAACGGATTCCGAGTCAGACGAGGACGATATACTTGAGGATATTATTAAAGATGTCGAGAACTTTGAGAATAGACCTAAGTCTAACTTGGACGAGAATGAGGTCGTCAACTTGGGAGACGCAGAGAACGTCAAAGGAACATGCATCATCATTCATATGTCGCCATCAGAAAAGGAGAAATATACGGAATTCTTAAGAGAATATGAGGACATATTCGCCTGGTCATATGATGACATGACTGGACTCAGTACATCTATTGTGGCCCACAAGCTGCCAACCAATCCAACATGCCCACCAGTGAAGCAAAAGCTCAGGAAGTTCAAACCAGACATGAGCTCGAAAATCAAAGAAGAGGTCACCAAGCAGATCAACGCCGGGGTTCTCCGGGTGGTCGAATATCCTACATGGTTAGCCAACATTGTGCCTGTACCAAAGAAAGATGGGAAGGTCAGAGTTTGCGTCGACTACCGGGATCTCAACCGGGCCAGTCCGAAAGACGACTTCCCCCTGCCGAACATACACATCTTAATTGACAACTGTGCCAAGCATGAGCTGTAGTCCTTTGTAGATTATTTTGCTGGTTACCATCAGATTTGGATGGACGAGGAAGATGCTGAGAAAACATCCTTCATTACGCTGTGGGGAGTGTATTGCTACAAAATGATGCCATTCGGTCTGAAGAATGCAGGGGCCACTTACATAAGAGCTATGACTACTATATTCCATGATATGATTCACAAGGAGATCGAGGTATATGTGGACGACGTCATCATCAAATCAAAGAAAGCTGCTGATCACATGGAAGATTTGAGAAAGTTATTCAACAGGTTAAGGAAATACAATTTTAAACTTAACCCTGCAAAGTGTGCGTTCGGGGTTCTTGCTGGCAAGCTACTAGGATTCATTGTCAGTCGTCAAGGAATAGAGCTAGATCCATCGAAGGTTAAATCCATCCAAGAGTTGCCGCCACCAAGGAACAAGAAGAATGTTATGAGCTTTCTGGGAAGGCTCAATTATATCAGCCGGTTCATAGCCCAGTCCACTGTCATTTGTGAACCGATTTTCAAAATGCTAAGAAAGGATGCTGCCACCAAATGGACTGAGGATTCTCAAAAGGCTTTCGACAGAATCAAAGAGTACCTCTCAACACCACCAGTCTTGGTACCTCTTGAGCCGGGTAGACCTCTATTACTCTACCTTGCTGTGTTAGATGGAGCTTTCGGTTGCGTTCTCGGGCAACATGACGAAACAGGGAGGAAAGAGAAAGCAATTTACTACCTCAGCAAGAAGTTTACTCCGTATGAAGCCCGGTATTCTCTATTAGAACGCACCTGTTGTGCTTTGACTTGGGTCGCATAGAAGCTGAGGCATTATTTCTGTGCCTACACAACGTACCTCATATCGAGGATGGATCCGCTAAAGTACATCTTTCAGAAGCCCATGCCCACTGGCAAGATAGCTAAATGGCAGATCGTATTAAGTAAGTTCGACATCATTTACGTAACTCAGAAGGCGATCAAGGGAAAAGAATTAGCCGATCATCTTGCTAAAAATCTTGTGGACGAAAAATACGAACCATTGAAAACGTATTTCGTCGATGAAGAGGACATTGCAGAATCCTACGATGGATGGAGGATGTTCTTTGATGGGGATGCAAACTTCAAAGGCGTGGGTATTGGAGCAGTCGTTATTTCAGAAACAAGTCATCACTACCCGGTATCCGCCAAACTCAGGTTCCCCTGCACCAACAACATGGCTGAATATGAGGCCTACATCCTAGGGCTCAACTTGGCCATCGACATGAATGTTCAGGAATTATTAATGATTGGTGATTCAGACTTATTGATACACCAAGTCCAAGGAGAATGGGCGACCAAGAATTCCAAAATACTGCCATACCTACATCGTGTGCAGGAATTGAGAAAGAGGTTCACAAACATTGAATTCCGGCACGTTCCCAGAATCCAGAATGAGTTCGCCGATTCATTGGCTACCTTGTCATCTATGATCCAACATCCATATAAGAACTTCATTGATCCCATCCCAGTGGGGATCCACAATCAGTCGGCTTACTGCGCCCATGTTGAAGAGGAAGTAGACGGAAAACCTTGGTTTCATGATATCAAGGAGTACTTGGCAGAGGGAGAGTACCTAGAGCTTGCAAATGCTACTCAGAAGCGCACTCTTCGAAGGTTATCAAACAATTTCTTTCACAGCGGAGGAATCCTGTACAGGAGGACTCCCGATCTGGGTTTGCTAAGATGTGTCGAAGCAAAGGAAGCAACGAAGTTGTTGGAGGAAATACATGCTGGTACATGCGGTTCTCATATGAACAGGTTTGTTCTAGCAAAGAAGGTACTTCGGGCTGGTTATATCTGGATAACCATGGAAACATATTGCATCCAGTATGTCCGCAAATGCCACTGATGTCATATACATGGGGATATGATAAAGGTACCTCCCAGTGAGCTTAATGCAACAAGTTCACCCTGGTCGTTCGCCGCTTGGGGCATGGATGTTATTGGACCAATCGAGCCTGCATGCTCCAATGGACACAGGTTCATTCTGGTTGCCATTGACTATTTCACGAAATGGGTCGAAGCAGCATCTTACAAAGTAGTTACTAAGAAAGTTGTGGCCGATTTCGTCCGCGATCGCATCGTTTGTCGGTTTGGAGTTCCAAACTAAATCATCACCGACAATGGTTCCAACCTAAAGAGTGATTTGATGAAAGCAATGTGTGAAACCTTCAAGATCAAACACAAGAATTCTACAGCATACAAACCTCAAATGAATGGAGCCGTTGAGGCGGCCAACAAGAACATCAAGAAGATATTGAGAAAGATGATAGAGCAGCACAAACAGTGGCATGAGAAGCTATCATTCGCCCTACTGGGATACCGCACCACGGTTCGTACATCAACTGGGGTAACTCCTTACATGTTGGTATACGGTACAGAAGCCATCATTCCTGTTGAAGTTGAAATTCCATCTCTGAGAATCATACAAGAAGCTGAGCTTAGCAACGCAGAATGGGTAAGAAGCCGTTATGAGCAATTGGCCCTCATAGACGGAACGAGAATGAACGCAGTTTGTCATGGCCAGCTATATCAGAACAGAATGACCAGAGCCTTTAACAAGAAAGTCAGGCCAAGACGATTCACACCGGGGCAGCTGGTGTTAAAGAAAGTCTTCCCTCATCAAGACGAAGCCAGAGGGAAATTCTCTCCCAACTGGCAAGGCCCGTACATGGTTCACCGAGTGCTAACAGGAGGAGCACTAATACTTGCAGAAATGGATGGAGAAATTTGGCCTAAACCAATCAACTCAGATGCAGTCAAGCGCTACTATGTGTAACTCTTTATGCTTTTCCCAATTTTGTAAATTGAACTACGCCTGACCTGATTCCCGTTTAAGAGGGGATACGTAGGCAGCCCTATGGGTTGGGTAACATTTTAATAAAAATTTCATTTTTCCCACGAATGGTAACTGGGGCAGAATTTTGAGGAGCGACCTCAAAATTCCGAAGCAAGTTCAGCCGGTCGCCGCACAAGCAGCAGCCAGACGCATTCACCTATCAAACTGGGGCAGAATTTTGAGAAGGACCCTCAAAATTTCGTAGCAAGAGAGGCTGCAATGTCTTGAACCGCATCGTGGTCGTCGGTTCATCCAAAGAAATTTGTTTTAAATTGTATGTTATATTTTATAAAACCATGCATAATTACTTCCCAAAACAGCTTGTTTAGCAACGGTAACCCCATGGTACAACAAAGTTATCATTATCAAGCAGATAGGCCGAGCCAAGCCAATGGGGATACGAACTAACCCTCCCCTTTACAGAACTCACGATTTTTTATGGATGCAGGCACAAATACGGCGAAAGCCCAAAACATCCTTTTATCCCCGCAAGACGCATACTTCTCAAGGATACGCTCTCGAACTCATCGCACATGCCGACACTTACTATTATCGCAAACAACGCTTAATTCACAACAATCATATCGCCAAAATTTATCATCAGCTAAGAACTCTTACTGTCATTTTATTTTCTCGTATTGCATAAGGCTACCATTCTGCCTTCCGAGGTTAAGCTCTACCTCCCCTGTATTCGCATCTTTGCATAAGGCTACCATTCTGCCTTCCAAGGTTAAGTTCTACCTCCATGTGTATTCGTATCTTTGCATAAGGCTACTGTTCTGCCTTCCGAGACTAAGCATTGTCTCCCTGCATTTTTTCACATTGCATAAGGCTACTGTTCTGCCTTCCGAGACTAAGCACTGTCTCCCTGCATTTTCTCACATTGCATAAGGCTACTATTCTGCCTTCCGAGGTTAAGCTCTACCTCCCCTGCATTCACCTCTTTGCATAAGGCTACTGTTCTGCCTTCCGAGACTAAGCACTGTCTCCCTGCATTTTCTCGCATTGCATAAGGCTACTGTTCTGCCTTCCGAGACTAAGCACTGTCTCCCTGCATTTTCTCGCATTGCATAAGGCTACTGTTCTGCCTTCCGAGACTAAGCACTATTTCCCTGCATTTTATCACATTGCATAAGGCTACTATTATGCCTTTCGAGGTTAAGCTCTACCTCCATTAGCATTCGTATCTTTGCATAAGGCTACTGTTCTGCCTTCTGAGACTAAGCACTGTCTCCCTGCATTTTCTCACATTGCATAAGGCTACTATTCTGCCTTCCGAGGTTAAGCTCTACCTCCCCTGCATTCGCATCTTTGCATACGGCTACTATTCTGCCTTCCGAGGTTAAGCTCTGCCTCCCCCTGCATTTGCATCTATACATAGGGCTACATTTCTGCCTTCCGAGACTAAGCCCTGGCCCCCTGCATTTATTTCCTGCATTGCATAAGGCTATCATTCTGCCTTCCGTGGTTCCGTGCTACCTCTCTCCGCATTTTACTTCATTACGCAAAGCTCCTATCTACCTTTTCAAAGCAATCACCTTTCATTACGTTATTTACTTACGCTTTCTTTCGGGCTAAGCTCTGCCCCTCTTTCCTTTCGCAAATCGCAAGACTAAGCTCTGTCTTGTCAACATCATACTACTGCATTCTTCATGGGCTGAAATATCGCCAACTTGTCCAAAGGCGTCATCGTTCAGAGGCACCATCTTCATAGCTCGAGAATATCATTTCATGGCCTGACGACCTCTTTATTTCAATCTGCACATCATTATTCAAAGGAATCATGGTTCAGAGGCACCATCCTCAAGGCCCGAGAACATCATTTCACAGCCTGCAAATCCCGCACCAAGCGATTCATGGCCCAGGACATCATGGTCTAAGGACATCATCCTAAATTGTCCGAAGACAACATTCATAGTCCAACGGGAACTTGCATCATATTTATATTATGCACGATATATGCTTAATATTTATTTGCAAGTAATTCGGCCAGAACAACCAACCAGGCAGGAGCGGACCGCTCCAGTTCTCCAAAACAACCCCGTAAGACCTTCCAACCTTACCTTACCTCTCACCTTGCGTCCGTTCTTGTGAAACATCACCGGTATATTTCGCCGATGATTCCAGAACTACATATGGCATGATTCCTGTAACACCGGAGATATGTAGACAGCTCCGAAGCCAGGGCGCGGCCTAATTATATCCCAGTGTTTTCTCTCGGTCAAAATTGGCCATCATATCTTTACCTGACAACTCTTTTATCCTTCCCGGGTAAAGAGGGGCAGCTATTGATACCCAATTTTTCCTCAAATTATTTTCAAACTTGCATATAAACTCTCAAAATTACTCTTTGCAATAATGAGTATTTTTCCTATTTTTCTATATTTTCATTTAAATTATCTCCTTGTTTATTAATATTTCATATCTAAATAATTCATAAATTATGCTCTAAATAATTTCAAAAATACTTCCTAGCTCAGCATGTTATTTATAATCATTTTCTATCTGTTAAAATCCAATTATTTCATGAATTAGTTAATTGAGTCTTATTTAATTTCAATTACAACGATTTTGCGATTATGGCCCAATAGACATTATGTATTATTTTAATTCGGAACTTATGCATTTCTTACACTCAATATCAGTAAATTACTGTAATTTTACCTATTTAAACTAAATTTCATCTTTTCATAATTATTATATATTTTAACTAATTAATTATCTATTTTTATAAGGTATTTAATAGCTAGCCACGTTTATTTAAATTTTAGCCAAATTCTAGCCTAATCTTTAAACCCAAATTACCCAACCCAAACCAAATCCGCCCCAGCCCAGATACTAATCCACACCCGGCCCAACCCCTAATTAAATTTGAGCCGTCGATAAATTAGATCAACGACCCAAATTAAATTTTTCATAATTAACTATCACCTACCCCCTTCCCCCGTCTCATTTTTCGAGACTCTTCATCTCAACCTATCTCTCATTCTCTCTCTACCTCTCTGTTACTCTCTAGAAGCCTCATTGGCTTCTCCCCTACGATGGGGTCTGTTCACCTTCTCCGACCGGCTTTCTCACCGGAATCTATGGCTTTTCACTATCTCCTGGTCATCTACCCGCCTCTCGACCACTCAGTGACATCCTAGGCTCCTCAAATGAACCTGGAGCGGTTCACTCACCTCCCTCTGGGGATTTAATGGCACCATTTTTCGGCCAACCCCTGGCTGTTTGAGTAAGTTTGCAGTCTCTCCGGCTAAATCTATGTCGTTCATGAGGTTTGCCCTCTTTTCTTGCTTCCACGAAACCCTAAACTTCTGTATTTTTGGATTTTTCTTTAAGATCCGTTTCATATTTACAGTATTATGAAGTTTTTTCAGCTTTTTCTCCGGAAATATTTTGTTTTTAACAATTTCGAAATTAGGGTTTATCTACCCTGTTCTCAAACAGCTTTCCTCTATGCTTTTTAGCCACCTATGCTATGTTTATGTTATTGTCTCATGATTTCGTGTTATTTGAATTATTACTGGTGAAACCCTAAGTATTCTGGGTTGGTCTTTACTAGTTGACTATACATTTATGTGTTCTCTGCAACTCCTGCTTTGAGTCATTGTTATAACCTCTAGTTCTTACTGTTCTACGAGCCTTTCTTTGTGTTAATGAGTAACTACTACTTAAATGTTTGAAAACTCCGACCTTTACCCTACTGGCTGTTTACTTGATGATTCTGTGCTGATCCTTTTGTGTAAAAGTCCCATGCTTGTGATGGTTTCCTTAAATACATGGTCATGTATATTCTTTCTGCAATTCTGTACCAACTTATTAATTATTTCTATATTTATGTGGTGCTTCCCTTAATTACTTTGGATTCCTTGTGATTACAATTGAATCCGAGATCCTCTTGATCGATTTTCAAACTGATGCCCTATTTTTACTTTATAAATACACGGTTAGTTCAACTTGCCTTAATTATACACCATGTATTTGGCCTTGTTTATGCACTATGGGGTTTCTTTGCCCTAATCATCCTTATTGAACTGATTTCTTTTCCTTATTTACCTTGACTATACCGTTTGAAACTGGACTCCTCAATTAAAGGAGTCCAGTGGTCTTAATTAGTACTGATTGATTGTATTTCCATAATTTGTCTATGTACCACTCGTTTTCAAAAAACTATATAAAGACTATTTCTTCTTTCTTCACTAGACACTGACATACGAACACACACTCTTGGCAGACATACACACACACATACTGATCTTGAGAGCACACACACACATACTTGCTCTCTCATTCTGCATACTATTGCTCTGCTGCTGTACTCTCTTTGTCCTGTATACTGCTACTGCTGTGCTATCTCCTGCACTTTGTTGTTCTCTATTCTTTGACTGGTATGTTTTATGATTTAGCTTTATAGTCCTATACACAATATGCTCCAGTTCTTGTCTTTTTATTTATTTTTCCTTATGTGTTTTATCCTATGGTTCTACTGTATACCATGTAATTAGTATGACTCCCTTAATGTCTTCCCTTTTGTTATGTTTGAATATGTGTTTTATATGATTCCCTATAATTATGTCTTTAGCATACCCTTTACTATTTTTCTTTTCCCTTGAGTCTGATATGTCTCCAGCATGCTTATGTGTTCACAGGTTGATACTTCTTACCTTAACCTGATTATTGTTACTTGCTCTCATCCTATGCTTAAAACCTGCCTCTCCTGCTACTTAAATATCACACAATTTTGCCTCTACTAATCTATGATGTTTTGTGACAATTGTGTGACAACTATATGACTACTATGTGATAACTACGAGAACCTGTAATTTGGATCCAATGCTGATATTAAAGTAATTTGTCCCCAACTCCCTATCCCTGTTTGTGTTTGTTCCTTTCTTGAACTCTCTACCTGTTGGTTTTGATTGTATTGCTTCTCTCCTTGATAAACCTTTCTTTTTCACAAGATCCTCTATTACCCTTTTCTAAAGTTTTTTTTTCAAAGTACTGTTGTTTCAGACTACTCTTTTCAAACTAAAAAATTATTTTTTTTTTAAACTCCAAGCACTTCCCACTACTCTTAGACTTTAGGTTCAACCCCCTTCGTGTGAGCATTGCCTTGGGTACCTTGAGTACCCATTGAACTTTGACACACAAGGTTGGCACTCTACACTACACTTACTCATCCTTGGCTAGGGTACATGGGTGTGAAGCACTGTCCAGGATCTTCTGAGGTCCTTAGAGACTATGATACACTTGGGTTGAGGATCATGGCATATGGCAAGTGGATCTGGTACTTGGGCCTACTGTTAGACTCTTTATAGTATAGCATCTTGATTTTTTATTCAGTTGTGTAATTCTGGCAGTATTGGTCTGTAATAATTTGTAAAACAACTCCGGGGCTGGATAGTGAAAAGGGTGGGTTATGCATGTTTAGTATAACTTTGGGTAGAAATCATGCTTAGGATTTACTTTTGCCTCTGTGTGCAATAGATATCTTGCTTAGGACATGACTGCATTAGATATCATGTTCCTTAGGCATATTTACACCTGCATCTCATCATATTCCTGCTCATTTAGGGAATCATGTTAGACAAATCATAAAACATGCTGAGTTAACTACTGCCTCATTAGAAATTCGGATTCCCGTTCTAAATGACTGTTTTAAAAAATACTGTCTCTGCATGCACAACCCACATCTAGATATCCTGTGTCTAGGTGCATAATTACCATTATTTGCATTAGAGACCATGTTGTCTTAGTGATCTACTTTCAGCATGTCTATATTTAAAGTTTTGTACTCTGTTGAACATCTAGAAAAGCATGTATTAAGTTTAATAATTAAGTGAAATAAGGCCCCTATATCGTCTACATAGCTAATAACCTCGCTAAAATATGTTCCCAAATGGTTGAAAACGTT
Organism: Nicotiana undulata; assembly: GCA_005239495.1. NCBI lineage: Eukaryota > Viridiplantae > Streptophyta > Magnoliopsida > Solanales > Solanaceae > Nicotiana > Nicotiana undulata. Next base: position 24,168 of record ML286110.1, read on the forward strand.
TTCTGCATTTAAACCAAAAACTGGTTTCATATACCTTATTTGCATTCTTAGATACCATGCCTATAGGATCTGCATTTCTCATCACATGTTTATTAAAACCAAGTCTAAGGATCTGCATTCCACCTATGTCTTAAAATAACCAGTATGTATTCAGACGCCTAGGCAAGCCTTAGGCCCAACGTTTGATAAAATCAGAGATTAACTATTTTGTACATTGCCTATAAACTACATTAGTTTTAAAAAATCAGTAATGCATCTTTTTCTGAAACTCATTAAATCCCCTCTGTTTGCTACTGTTTTTCACACTTAGAATCCCTGCTTTAGGTTCTAGAAAATCTGAGACTCCGTTGTGCTTGAGACGTGCTATTTATGTGTACAACCTGTGGAGGGATTTATGAGCCCATATTTTCTTTTGTATGCTTCCTATATATGTAGTCCTAATTGTTATTGTATGTCGCTTAGAGTTTATCCTTTAAACCTAGGGTTCAGCCTAGTACTCACCTTGTAGGAGTAGTAGTCCTAAATACCCTCTAGGACTTATAGGATGGGACGGGTAATAACATGCAATAAGCATTCGTGGCCAACACACGCACTTTAAATAACCTTTACGGGATGGGAAGGGTAGAATACGGATATGATGACCGGTGCGCTAATACCACGTGTAGCCCCTCTTCGAGGCGTGACATACCGGGTATTTCATTGACATGATCCGTATTACCTTAAACCTAGGACAGTTCTTTCAAATGTTTATTCTAATGTTTTCCCAAAACCATTAAAGATATTTTACACCTGTTTGAAATCCCCTCTTATATGAACCTTGCTTGCTACTTGTTCATCGTCCAAATTCACAAAAGTTTTTGGCTGGGACCCACAATTGTGGATCTTGAGGGGTGCCTAACACCTTCCCCTTGAGATAATTTCAAGCCCTTACCCAATCTCTGGTAATGCAAACCAGTTTATGAGTTATCAATTCTAGGTGCCCTAAAGCACCATAAAAATCGTTAGGTGGCGACTCTTTCTTAACCCTTTTCCTTTAAGGAGTTGTCCAATATGTCATAAACCCGATCTCTCCGTACCTAACCCGTGCGATAGAAAAAGGGGGCGCGACAGCGACAAGCAAAACATGTAAATACTTCATATAAAGCAGTTAAAGGCTCACATTAACCTCCACACTTAAACAACCAATGCACGCAAACACATGTGCCAATAAAGAGGCTGTAGAATCCAGAATCTTAAACCTATAGACATGCTTTCTAGGTGATTTTGGGATCGAAGTATGCAGACAACTTCAGATGCAGGATATTTCTCATAGACATAATTATTCAGGTATTACAAACTGGTTATGACAAGTTTTTTAGTTACTAATCCTATATGCGTTATGCCTAGGTGATCTACGCAGTTGGGTACAACAAAATATGATGAGAGAAATCTCAGGATTATTCAGATTGTCCTAACAGTGACACTCAGGAAATAGTGTTTGAGTGGTCTAGTATTAACCAATTAGCGAGCAATTATTTCCTATAGGAAGGATCTCTAACAATACTTTAAAGCTTATTTTTTTGCCCTATATTAACCCTATATGCATATTTTCTAAGTGAATAACACCAAGTAGCATAATTGGAATCCTAAAGGCATGATTGCTAGTAAGCGATGAGAATTGGAAGATACATCGATGACAACTAATTCATAATTAAACAAATATAATTGTAGCAATTTCTACTCATGTTTGCTAACAGAGAGTGCGCGTGTGTGCTTCCTCTAATGACATGGTCTCTGTAGTGTACATAGTAGTTGAACAACACATATAACAACTAGATTTACCAAGTCCTATAGGCATATTATCTACCCATTTTGCATGCAAATATTAAATTCTACACATTTCCCCTTTTACTAACTCCACAATTGATTATACAGAAGAACAATCCCAATAATGAGTAAAAATAAAAATGTTACACAACAGTGACAATAGGCCCACAATGGGCTCAACATGAAATACCCAGCATTGTCTGGGCGTTCAATAACTCTCACACAACGTACCCAAGCCTCTAATATGGGCCATATTCAACACACGATTCCATAATTCATAGAGGAGCCAAAAGTCAATTTATTCAACCATACACCATGTGTTGCACAATTTAAATCAGCCAATTCAGGCATACATCAGATAACATGATAGAATGGGATGAATATGAGTAGTTTGAGATTCAAGGAATGACTAAGGACCAAGCCCTAGTATGTCAGAGTTCACAAGGGCCTCAATTGGACCCCGAGTAGTGCTCACACTAGGGAAGTCAATAATAGAACTTAGGAAGCCTTGGCTTTCAGGTGGCAAAGAATGAGAACTCAAGAGAGCATAGACAATAAATGAAAGATAGTAAACCAAGGTTGAGAGACAAAGCTGAGAGGATACAAACATAGTCAAGTTGAGCACATAGAACAAATTATTAAACATGCCTTAGGACTTAGAAGCAGGTTCAATAGAACTTCAATATTTAGCAAAGTAGTACATAATAGAAACATATTGAAAAAGTTTGCAGGATTTGACAGAAGTTATCATGCACAGATACACAATACCAAACAAGTTAAAACCTAAGAAGTCCAAATTATGCTAAGTATACACCCTAGTGTCATAAGACAGACATATTAGCTCTCATCAGAAAGCAAGACTACATTGAAACATGAAAGGGAGCACACATTATGACAAGGCAAGTAATCACTGAAAGGACAGGGAATTAGGTGAGCCAAAGACATACCGAGGGATATATTAGCAGGAAAGCAAGGTCATAGTTGATAGAAAAGGTCTTATCACAAGTTAAAACACGTTGTATATGCAAGACAAACATTATAGAGATTCAGAACAGAGTGGAAAAGCAAGCTCAGGTCAAATAACATTCTAGCATTGACACAGTAGACTAATTACCTAAAGAAGGTCCAGATTATGTTAGAGATTCACCCTAATATCATAAGTCAGTTCGAACAAATTGAGATGACCGTTCTAAAACCTCAAACAATCACTAGAGGGGTATGAGATTGAGAGAGCATGCTGAATGACAAAATAGAAGAGAAACATGTCATAATTGGCAAAGGAAGTCCTAACTCAAGTCATTAAAAGTGTGAAGCATTCATTACAGTGATTCAGGAAGAAGCAAGTAAGCATTCAGGCACCAACACACTAGTTCAACAAACTTAAGGAGGTCCGCTTATCCAAATCAAACTTAAACAATCTCAAAATTAGCAGCATTATGAGAAGTTAAATGCTAAAGAGACTTAAAACAAGTGAAAGTTAATAGAGTCGTGCATAAAAGTAACCCCAGAAACATATTAAGCCATGAATTTGAGGGGTGAGAACACATGTAAATCAAGTACACATAAGAATGAAATTGCAAAAGTCAAGTGTCTTACTAATTTAACGGACAACAATACAGAAACAAAAGATCCACACGAACCTAGAACCTCAATGCGCCAAAGTTCCTAAGAGCTTCAAAGAAGCCCAGGAAATGTTCGCACCAAGAGAAAGTTTGAACAATAGACTCTTAGTGGCTTGGCTTTCAGCCGACCAAAATAAAGTACAGAACAAGATAATGAAGGAATAACAAAGCTTCAAAGTTTTTGTGAGATTATCGATTCAGGTCACTCTCAAAGGGGAATGGGGAGGGGTTTATATAGTGACATAAATAGAACCAGTAAACAAGGAAAACTATGAAATCAAGCATAAATAAGAAAGTATTAACATGCAGAATCAATAAAAATCAGATTAGGGAAAAAATTGGTAAACCCTAGTGTTTTTAGGGAAAGTGTAAATCACAGAAATCCAAACGTAATTGGACTCACATAATACAATATTGAATGTGTGTGGACGAGAATATGGCCCAGATTCAAACGATTGAAGTAGATCGGACAGAATCAGAGAGGTAGTACTTGCCATGTTTTGGCAAGTACTAAGTGTTACCATAGAGAATCACCTAGTAGCGGAAAAACACTGATATGGCAAGTAAATGAGGGGAGAATCCCATTAGAAGAGGGATTAGGTAAGGCGGTGGTTAGGGTTTTTGGTGGGGGGGAGCGTTTGGAGCGGCTAGACAGAGACAATGGTGTCTAGGGTTTGGGGATTGGGTTATAAGAGAATGGGGTTGAGGGTTGTGAGTCGTTGATCATTTTTTATCAACGACTGTTGTTTAAGGGGGGTCTGGATCGGTCTTGGATTAGGCAGGGTCGCCTGGGTTTGGGCTTAAGGTTTTGGGCCGGGGATTTGGGTTGGTTTGGTCCGAAAGTAACACAAAATTGGGCCAGCTCTTTTATATAAAAATTAAAAGGGAAATAATTTAATAAAATATCTAAATAAATATATAAAAATACTATTTATGCAAATTAATACTTTAAACAATGATAGAATACTATAAAAAAAAATTGACCCTAAATGAAATGTCAATCGCAATAAGAATGCAAAATATAGGCTATTATTGCAAATTTATGCAAATAGCCCAAAAATACAAGTATAATTATCTAAAAATGAAGTGAAGATATTTCAAAAATGTATTAGGGGTGAAAATAATAATTTTAAGTGATTAAATCATCACAAATACTTTAAAAGGGTAATTACTGAATTTTTATGTAAATTAATGCAAGAAAATTAATTTAAAAGCACTAAAATTATGGAAAATTATAAGAAATGATCTTTTAAATTAAATAATAATGCAAAATAACACTTTGAAAGTATATATTATTTAAATAATATATGAGGGCAAAATTGGGTATCAACAACTGCCCATCTTTACCCAGGAATGATGAAAGAGTTGTCGGGTAAAGAAATGGTGACCGATTTTGACCGAATGATGTGATTTGAAAAAAAGGAGGCCAAACCATGTTTCTTGAGTTTCCTATATATCCCTGGTGTTACAGGAATCATGTCGTGTGTAGTTCGAGATCCAACGGTGAACTAAACCGATGAAGCTGTTATGGGAATAGTCGTATGTTTCAGAAAGGGTTCTTTTGGGTAGGACAATATAATATGAATTTATGCGGAGTCATCAATGTGAATCTAAAACGTTACAGATGTATCACTAGGTAAAGATATGAACGGTCATAGCGTAAACAACGGGTAATTGATGGTGGTCAATTATGTTTGAAATAATTGCAGGATGTGAACGTTATGAAAGGAAACCGGAGCGAAGGTTGCTCACGTTAAGAGAACGGTTACTTCCTGGATTACCTTCAAATTAAAACACCATGCATGCAAGTGGATTATTGCGAGAATTTAAAAATTATTCAAATTTTCTTCGGACCATGAAGTTGTCTTTGGACGGTGAGGATGATGTTATTCTACCATGGCGTCCCTGGACCATGCATCATGTGATAAGGGATTCGCAGGCCATGAAATGATGTCCTCGAGCCATGAGAATGGTGCCTCTGAACCATGACTCCTTTGAATAATGATGTGCACTTTTGAGAGATCATCGGGCCATGGAATGGTGTCTTCCGGCTATGAGGTTGATGCCTTCAGACTATGACGCCTTTGGAAAAAATGGCAATGTTTCTGCCCATGAAATGCAAAGACATGATGTTTGGTCATATGCGAAGATAAGACAAGACAAGGCTTAGTCTTGGTTAAGGTGGGGGCAATGCTTAGCCCTGGGTGAGTAGATGATAGTGCCAAGTCATAGATAGCATAATGGAGATAGTATTTAATCTTGAGGAAAAGGAAATGCTTAGCCTCATGCAATAAGGGGAGGCAATGCTTAGCCTTATGCAAATAGGGAGGCAATGCTTAGCCTTAAGCAAATAGGAGACAATGCTTAGTCTCATGCAAAGAAAGGCGGCGCTTAGCCTTATGCAATTAGGGAGGCATTACTTAGCCTCATGGAAAGAGGAGACAATGCTTAGTCTCATGCAAAGAAAGGAAATGCTTAGCCTTATGTAGTTAAGGAGGCAATTCTTAGCCTCATGCAAGAAAACAATGAGTGATAGTGAGAAAGTAGAGTATTTCTTAGCTGGAGATGCTTGTGATAGATAATTTTCTATCTCGAAGGTAGTGACATGTTGTGTCTACACATGTTGTTGCCTTATTGTGCCTGCATCCAAAGAAATATTATGAGTTTTGTAGGGGAATGTTGGTCCGTGCTTTCATCTTCTTTCTTTGCTTTTGCTCCCGTCTCGAGATCCTGTTTGAGTTACCCTGGTCAGCATCTGGCTGTTATAGCAATAAAGTTTTCAAAAAATATGCGTGCATTTGATGAGTGTGGTTATTTGAAATATGGTAGTATGCAATATTAAGTAATTTAGATATACTAATGATAGTGACATATTTTAGAGACATTGCGACCTCCTTGCTTTAGAATTTTGATGGTCCTCCTCAAAATTCTTCCCCAGTTTAAAAGCAATTCTTTGATTGTTCTGCGTATGACGACGTTGGCTAGACTTGCTTTAGAATTTTGAGGGCCCTCCTAAACATTCTACCCTAGTTTTTTATCATGGAAAAATGAAGATTTTATTAAGATGTGACCGAACCCACAGGGCTGCCTACATATCCCCTCTTAAACGCGAATCAGGTCAAGCGTAGTTTAGTTACATCAAATGAAGAAATGTAAACAATCTAAACATAGTATCTCGTGACTGTGTCTGAGTTGATAGGTTTTGGCTAAATTTCTCTGTCCATTTATGCAAGTATGAGTGCTCCTCCTATTAGTTCTCTGTGAACCATGTAGGGCCCTTGCCAATTGGGTGAAAATTTCCCTTTGGCTTCATCTTGATGCGGGAAGATCCGCTTTAGCACCAACTGCCCCGGTGTGAATTTTCTAGGCCTAACCTTTTTGTTGAAAGCTCTGTAAATTCTGTTATGGTAGAGTTGACCGTGGCATACCGCATTCTTTCTTTTCCCATCAATGAGAGCCAGTTGTTCATGGCGACTTCGAATCCATTCTGCAGCACTGAATTCAACTTCTTGTATGATTCTCAAAAAAAGAATTTCTACTTTGACGTGAAAAATGACTTCAGTACCATAGACTAGCAAATAAGGAGTTGCCCCGGTTGATGTGCGAACCGTGGTACGATATCCAAGTAGGGGAAATGGTAGCTTCTCGTGCCATTTTTTGTGATTATCTACCAGCTTCCTTAATATCTTCTTGATGTTCTTATTTGCAGCTTCCACAACTCCATTAATTTGTGGCATGTATGTTGTGGAATTCTTATGCTTGATCTTGATGGTTTCACACATGGATCTCATCAAATCACTGTTAAGGTTGGCGGTGTTGTCGGTGATGATTGATTCTGGTTCGCACATAAATCTGTGACGACCTTCTTAGTTACAGCCTTGTAAGATGCGGCTTCAACCTATTTTGTGAAATAGTCTATGGCTACTAGAATGAACATGTGCCCATTTGAAGTAGAAGGTTCGATTGGACCGATGACATCCATCCCCCAAGCGTAGAAAGGCCAAGGTGCACTTGTTGGATTGAGTTCATTAGGTGTCACCCGTATCATATCAACATGTAGTTGGCATTGATGACACTTTTGGACTTACCTGATGCAGTCTGTTTCCATAGTCATCCAGAAATATCATGCTCTTAATATCTTCTTAGCTAAGAAAAAACCGTTCATGTGCGGCCCAGCCCGCAAGTTCCGGCATGTATCTCTTCGAGCAATTTGGATGCTTCCTTAGCGTCGACACACCGTAATAATCCCATGCCCGGAGTCCTTTTGTACATAATTCCTCCGCTTTGGAAGAAGTGGTTGGATAATCTTCGGAGTGTGCGTTTTTAGTATGATTTGCATGCTCCGGGTAGTCTCCTTTTGCAAAATATTCTTTGATGTCGTGGAACCATGGATTTCTACCAGTTTCTTCTTCAACATAAGCACAATAAGCTGGCTGATTATGAATCCCTACCTTGATAGGATCGATGAAATTCTTGTCTGGGTGTTGTATCATGGAAGATAAAGTTGCCAATGTATCTGTGAACTCATTCTGGATTATCGGAACATGTTTGAATTCTATTTTTGTGAATCTCTTCTTCAACTCTTATACATAGTACAACTATGGAAATATCTTGGTGTTCTTTTGATGTTTTAGACGTCAATACCACACAAGAAGATAGATTAATTTATGTGGTATCTAATTTTTAGAGTGCTGTCTTAGTAGAAGAACCCAGTTCTTCTTGGTGCTCCAACTTCTACTGTTGCGGAATAATAAATGCAGTAAAGTAAAATCACAGAGATTTTTACGTGGAAAACACCTTGCTTAAAAGGTGAAAAAACCACGACCTACTCTTCAGCAGGATTTGCTCAAACTCTTCACTAAAACTCTGAGCCAAATAGGACTTACAAAATAAACTCTTTTGTAACCCTAGGACTAACTCTAATCCCTTCGTAGTAACTAGCCTCTAGCTAATTTCTAAAAGCTTCAAGTTAACTCTAACTTGAACAATGTGTACCTATTACAATTGCTTCTATGAAAGCTGGAAAGATACAATATTAAATCACCTACTACAACCAACTAGACTCAATGACAAACAGATGGAACTGGTTCTTCTAGCTGGTCTGTAGCCTTTGTATCGCACAGTAATTCTGCTTGCAAAATCTTTGAGAATTTTTCTTTCAGATCTTGATTCACTTCTGTACTAGTGTGTTAGAAATTCAAGCAGAAATACTTCAATTATTTATAGAGTCAGTCGTTGAGTTGTCGTTCAGTTCTCGTAAAACTCTTCCTTGGTGAAAGAGTTCGTATTGAACTCAACTTCCTTCCTTTGTTACTTTCCTTGCTGATTTCAACTTCATCTTCTTATCAATTTGCAACCTTTTCGCGTTAGGAGACAATCTCTTGGTTCATTGATATTTCACAAACACATTTATCTCCTATGTATATACGGTTCATTTGCAAACGCGTCAGGTCAAGTATGTGTGCTCTGATGGACCTGGTTCAACTGGTCAGACATTTGTCAATCTTTAAAACTATGCAGTGACTTGGGTCAACAAATTCCTCATTTTTGATGATGACAAACTCTGTGCTTCTCCCTGTATACACTTCAAACACTTTGTATGTTTTTAAGCATTTATCATAGAGAAACCAGGTTCATTAGGTTATAAATATCACTTGAAATATAAAAGCAAAAAGCACATGTCTTCCCCCTTGTGGCATCGTCGAAAAGTTTGCAAAATGATAAACTTACCAGAGGTTATTAACAATTACTCATGGCCAATTGAGGCAACTGCAGGTGCAAAACATGATTAATCATCACAAGAAATCAATAAATGTAAGCTAAATAAGAAATTGAGACAAGTCAATAACAAAATAGCAAAATTCATTGGTTAAGAACGACAATCAACCACCATACAATAAAAAAACAAAAACAACCATAACCATGAGCAAAATAGATAAAAAACAATGGAAACAAATCCTGAACTGGGCACTGAAGGGGGGTTTAGGTAGCTCTGGAAAGCCTAAGGATGGGAAGGTGGAGAAGAGGTTGGATTCTTGGCTTGAAGGAGAGACGGCATTTGGTGAAGAACACCTTCATTTTTCTCCTTCTCTTTTGCTAGTTCAAATCTGAGAGCATCCCGCTCAGCTTCAACCTCAATCAAGCGAGATTTCAAACGAAGGATCTTCATATCCTTTTTCTCGCTTTCCTACACCAAAGTTCTGACTTTCCTATTGACAGGCTGCTTCCTAGATGAACCAGGTTCATCTGCAAGAACATTGACAGTATAATCACATGTCAGCAAAGTATCCTTCCCAAAATAGTCCTTGGCAGTAGCCATTTCAGCATTCTTCACAGAAACATCAAAATGAGCAAGCACATCTGTCAGAATAAAGCCATATGGAATAGCATGTGCTTTTGTTTCTTTCACAACTCTGTCCAAGAGTTGGATGATGAAAGCTGGCCAATTGATCTGCTTTCCCCTATACAAACACTCCATCAAGGTCAGATCCATATAGTTGGCTATGTGCCTTCTTTCTTGTCTTGGCAGCAGGAACTTGATGACAAACTCGAAGAACAACTTGTGCTCGGGCTTCATTTCACTTTTGTATACTGACCTGGGTTTAATCTCACCTTCATTGTCACTGAAGAATCTGGTAATGTTGATTGCTGAGGACATCCCATCCAGAATAGGCCATCTTTTCCTAGTGTAATCTTCGTAGCCCTCAGCAGGAATGTTCAGAATTACCCCTAGCTCTTTTGCATCAAAGGAGACTTGAATTCCTTTGACTGTGTAAGTAACCCTGCCCTCCTTGACTACTGCATTACCCATGAACTCCACCAGTTCTGCTCTAGCTAGCCTTCCTTCCATGTGAAGGACCATGTTTTTCCACCCCTGCACATCCAGTGTGTCCAGCGGGTATCATATCTCAGGTTCCTCGAGATCCTTCAACAACTTTCCCTTCAGAATTGTTCTTTTGCCAAAAAAGGTGATTCTGTCAGTCAACTCACCAACTTCCTCCTCATCTTCTCCACTCCACTCTTTATCATCATCTTTCTCAACGACCTTCACTTTTCTTGCCTTGGACCTGGTCCTTTTAACAGTGCTTGTAGGTGTGGCGGACACTGTAGCTGACTTCTTTGAAGAAGCCTTAACCCTTTTTTGATTTTGGTGCCTCAACCACAACCGGAGCAGTCTTCTCCTCATGATGGACCAGGTCCATCGTATCCTCTTCAAAAATAACAATCTCCACATGCTCTCATACTTTAGCCTTTGCCTTTGCAGCTTTCCTTTTCTTGCTCTCTAGAAGAGCCCTCTCAAACATTTCTTCTTCTTCTTCTCTCACAACACTACGTGTAGCACGCACCTTTGGTGCAGGAGCATTATAAGATACATAAACTTTTCTCTTCTTCGGAGGAACTGGGGTAGTAGCCTTCTTGGACTTCTGAGTCCTCCTTTTCTTGGGGTTATAGGTCTCCCTCAATTTCTTTATCTTGTCAGCCAATGTCTCGTCACCAGATGAAACAGGTTCATCTGCTCCTTTCTGCAAGCTTTCTAAAGCTGCCACTGCTTCCTCAACTATACTTCCCCCTAAATCTGTGACATCTTCTCCAACCTTCTTAGGAATGGGACCACAGATAGACAATGTGGTACCATCCTCCCCAAATCCCCTTACAGAAGTTTCTTCACCCTCTCACTCAAATTTTTTACCTTTTCCCAATTTTCTTTGCCTATTCGGCACTTCAACATCAACTACCGACCCAACCAATTAAAGGTTCAGAAATAGCATCAAGATTACCTTGTTCAGAATTTGATGAACCAGGTGCTTCATCCTCGTTGGCTGATTTAAAAGATTCACTTGATGATTCAGAGTTATTATCCTTTTCAGCCTGCAGAATTTCCTCCAAGAATCTTGCACGGGACCCAGAAGCCACTGATTTTCTNATTGAGAACTGTATACAGATGGAGAATTTGAATTTGATTCATAAAGCCCTCCATCATAATCACGATTTGGCGATGAAGTAGAATAAGAAGCATGTGGTGGTGAAGACATGATTATCAACGTTGTTAGGAAGAAAAGAAAATTTATCATATTTCGTTTGAGAAGAGTGAGATGAACTTGGTTCGACAGTTACTTTATGAAGAAAAGAGTAATGATGACCCTTTTATAAGATGTGGCTAGGGAGTTTACAACAGGTAGAGTATTTACCCAAGTGGGAGTCTAATCGTCGTAGGACTGACATTGATTAGAAATTTAATTTTCCCCTAAAACAAGGCTAATTAAGTAGAGACGGGACTTCTTGAAATTGGTTCAATTTTAGGTAAGTACGAAGTATTGGAATATGAACCAAATATAGACAGAGTCTTGCTCATGTATGACTGTAATTGATTTAACAAACGTATGGAGATGTGTACGTACCTTGACAGTCAGATGAACCAGCATGGATGAACCAGGTTCATCTCGTTAAGATCTTTAATTTTGCTCAATTTACAAAGTTAGAGAAACATCATTAGCAACCAGAGAATCATATTAATACATGTATGGCATCAAAGTCATGATGCTGAGCAATGATTAGTCTGGTTGATTATCTATGTTAGTGTTTCTAGCAAAAAATAATTTCATTTGTTTTTCAATTTTTTTATTTTATTTTTGTTTTTTAATCAAGTGATTTTAATCATCCCTAATTCAAGCCTGTTTCTCTCAAAATGCTCCCTACTCAGTGCTTTAGTAAAGATATCTGCAATTTGTTGATCAGTAGCACAAAATTCAATTGAGATCATTCCCTTTTCATAGTTGTCCCTAAGGAAGTGGTGTCTAACATCTATGTGCTTAGTTCTCTTATGATGAACCAGATTCTTGGTCATACTAATTGCACTAGTATTATCACAGAAAATAGGAATGCATCCCACATCTATACCACAGTCCATGAGTTGTTGCTTAATCCACAGCAACTGAGCACAACATGAGGTTGCAACCACATATTCAGCCTCAGCAGTAGACAGGGCTACTGAGTTTTGTTTCTTGGTGGCCCAAGACACAAGGCTGGAGCCCAAAAAGTGAGCCATGCCTGAGGCACTTTTCTTGTTAATCAGGAAACCTGCATAATCAACATCAGCATATCCTATAAAGTCGAAATTACTACCTTTAGGATACCAAAGGCACAAATCAGTGGTGCCTTTCAGATATCTCAAAATTCTCTTTACTGCAGTTAGATGGGACTCTTTGGATTTGCCTGAAACCTAGCACACAGTCCCACGCTGAACACAATATCAGGTCTGCTGGTAGTGAAATATAATAGAGACCCACTCATCCCTCTGTATACCTTCTGATCAACGGATGAACCAGGTTCATCCACATCCAATTTTGTAGCTGTGGCTATGGGAGTTTCTATTTCCTTTGAGTCCTCTATTTTAAACTTCTTCAGCAGTTCTTTCACATACTTTTGTTGATGTATCTTCCATTTGGGTTCTGCTTGATTTGCAAGCCTAAGAAGAAGTTCAGCTCACCCATCATGCTCATCTCAAACTCGCTCCCCATAAGTGTAACAAATTCCTTACTCAATTTTTCAGTAGTTGCTCCAAATATAATATCATCCGCATATATATTTGCACAACCAGGAGTTCTTTATCCTTTTCCTTTAAGAACAAGGTGCTGTCAATTTTGCCTCGTTTGGACCCATGTTCTAACAAGAATTTTGATAGCCGCTCATACCATGCTCTAGGTGCTTGTTTGAGACCATAGAGAGCCTTGTCAAGTTTGTATACGTGGTCTGGTGACTACTTGCTTTCAAAACCTGGAAGCTATTTGACAAATACATCTTCCTTCAAATAGCCATTGAGAAAGGCACTCTTAACATCTATCTGATGGAGAGTGAATTCCATATGTGCAGCAAATGCTATAAGAAGTCTGATTGCCTCTAGTCTTGCCACAGGGGCAAAGGTCTCATCATAGTCAATTCCCTCTTCTTGACTATACCCTTGAACAACCAGTCTGGCCTTGTTTCTTGTAACAGTTCCATCCTCATCGAGCTTGTTCCTCAAAACTTACTTTGTGCCAATCACTGATCTGTCTAGTGGCCTGGATACCAAGTGCCATACTTGACTTCTTTCAAACTGATTCAGCTCCTCTTGCATGGAATTTACCCAATCAAAATCTTGTAGGTCTTCACCAATGTTCTTTGGTTCGATTAAGGATAGGAAGGCATCAGGCGCACATAGAGTTTTCAAGGAGGCTCTTGTTTTTATTATGGATGACAAATTTGTTATGATATTCTCAAGGGGGTGAGAACTTTGATATATGTGTGGTTTAAGCACCAATTGTTCACTTCTGGATGATTCTACGGTGTCTTGGTTTTGTGGAATAGGATCAGGGACAAGATTCACATGTTGACTTCCCCCTGCAATGTTGCTTGGGTTAGTTGGACCTGGTCCATCACCTGTTCCATCTTTCATGGCCGCTTCAACGTGTTCACTGCTTCTCACCAGTCCAAGCTCCTCATCTTCTAGTTCTTGTCTCTCAGAAAGAGTGTTAGTTTCATCAAAGACAACATGCACACTCTCTTCCACACACATAGTTCTTGTATTGTACACTTTATAGGCTTTGCTATGTGATGAATATCCCAAGAATAATCCCTCATCACTTCTGGGATCAAATTTACCTAGAGAATCTTTGACATTATTGTGCACAAAGCATTTGCATCCGAAAGACCTAAGATGGGATATGTTGGGCTTTCTCCCTTTAAGTAATTCATAAGGAGTCTTCTCTACCAGTGGCATGGTCGTACATCTATTCATTATATAGCAAGCAGTGTTTATCGCTTCTGCCCAGAAGCTGTGTGGTAGTTTGCTAGAAAGAAGCATGGTTCTTGCCATGTCCTCAAGAGTTCTATTTTTTCTTTCCACAACCCCATTTTGCTGTGGGGTTCTAGGGGCAGAAAAGTTGTGATTGATACCATGTTCATCACAGAACTCAGCAAACTTAGCATTTTCAAATTCAGTACCATGGTCAGATCTTATTGATGCTAGTTGATGTCCTAACTGATTTTGAGTTTTCTTAACAAATGTGATGAACATATCAAATGCTTCATCCTTAGATGCCAGAAATAAGGTCCACGTGAACCTTGAGTAATCATCAACTAACACCATCACATATTTCTTACCACCTCTGCTCAGAGTTCTCATTGGACCGCACAGATCCAGATGAACCAGTTCTAACGTCCTGCTGGTACTGATCATTTTCTTACTTTTGAATGAGGATCTTACCTGCTTCCCCCTTGCACATGCCTCACAAACTTTGTGTTCCTTTAACTTAATGTTAGGGAGTCCCACCACTAAGTCCTTAGAGACTAATTTGTTAAGCTGATTTAGACTTGCGTGACCAAGTCGTTTGTGCCAAAGGAGGGGATCACTATCCAAAACACTAAAGAAAGTGAGTTCATTTTCAGACAGTGTGGACAAGTCTATGACATAGATATTATTCATTCTCTTTCCCTGCAAAACAATCTTGTCAGTAAGCAAGTTAATCACAAAACATTTTGTGGAAGTGAAAGCAACCAGGTTACCTCTGTCACACAATTGTGACACACTGATCAGGCTATATTTCAAGCCATCTATCAAGTACACATGTTCGATGGAACGTGTGTCATCCTTACCTACTTTGCCAACCCCTATAATTTCACCTTTCTTTCCATTTCCAAAGGAGACATTTCCTCCTTTGAGGTTTTCAAGTGAAAGGAACTGTTCCTTGTTCCCCGTCATATGCTTTGAGCAGCCACTATCCAAAAACCAAATTTGGCTGCTTCCTCTCACTTGTACCTACAAAAGGAAATCAGGGGTTAGTTTTAAGAACCCAAACTAGTTTGGGTCCTTTTCTATAAGAGAATGGATGAATCAAATTTTTTCTGGCCCAATTTGGTAGCCAGTTTTTCTTTTTGACAAACCTCTCATTTTTTCGACTGGTCTGGTCTTTTGCAGTACAGACATATTTTTAGTGGTCAGTCTTACCACTGTGGGTGCAAATTTTATTTTCAGGGAGAGTGAGATACTTGCTTTTGGGATCCAACTTGGGCAATTGACTCCCAAAACTAAGCCCTCTCCGGTTGGTACTATGATTCTCTTGAAGCCATGTCAAGGAATCAGAGGATTTATTCCATTTACAAGTTCTATCTAATTCATTTTTGACTTTGCCAAGCTCTTCTTTAAGTGATCTTATCTGTTCATCCTTGGCTATATTTTATCTTTTAGTTTTCCCAAATTTTCCTCTAACATGACATGAGAGTGATCAACAACTTTTTTACTAGATCCTAATCTCAGTTTTAAGTTCTCAGATTTTAGTTCTAGAATCTCAGTCGCAAGTGGATGAACCTGGTTCAACAAGACAGTGTTTTTGTTTTCAGATCACTGACTCTGATTTCCAGGTTCATGCACTTTGCTTTTAGCATTGCACATTATTTAGAGAGTTGATCCTTCTCTTTGGTTGTTTCCTCAGAATCATCTATGAAATCAAGTAGCAACTCAGAGAGTTTTTCCTTAGATAGTAACTTTATTTTGTTTTTAAGATGGGAGATACTTACCTCTGGTTCTTCATGTGATTCCTCATCAGATTCTCCAATTGCCATGAGCGCCTGATCTTCAGTCTCCCCATCTTCTGATTCCTCATCTGAACTTTCCCCCCAAGCAGCAACCATAGCCTTTGTTGTGGTTTTCTTGGGTTGGACCAGTTCCTTCTTCCCATTCCTTCTTTCATAGCTCTCCTTTTTCCATTCTACTTCCCACCGAGGACAGTTTTTGATGAGATGGTCATTCTTACCACATTTGTAGCATCCCTCGTTGGTTGGCCTTTCTGGAGCTTTTGCTTTGTTATAGTTTCCTCCTCTAGAGATGCCCTTCTTCCTCATGAGAAAGTTTATGAATTCTTTGGTAATCATGGCCATCTCATCTTCCTCCAGGTCTTCTTCCTCAGTGATTCTCAGTGCTAGACTCCTCTCCTTCTTTGGACCATCCATCTTCATTGTCTGCCTTCTTAGTTCATAGGCAGTAAGGTTTCCAATTAGCTCGTCCAATCTGAGGGTTGCCATAATTTTGGGTTACTGGATGGCAGTGATCTAGCTTTCCCAGGAAATTGACAAAACCCTTGTCAGAATTTTTTCTACCCTATATTCTTCACGAATTACTCTACAAAAGACTTAAGTTCATTTGTCAAGGTTCTGAACCTTGTGTACATCTCTTGGATTGTCTCACCTTCTTTCAAAGTAAAGTTTTCATACTGAGAGTATAGTAGAGTACCTCTTGATCTTTTTACC
>ML286110.1:41113-55410 GCA_005239495.1 Nicotiana undulata
ACTATGTCCCAGAGTTCATAGTCTTCTCCAATCAGGTGGTCCTTCATCCTGTTCTTCCACCAGGAGTAATACTGGCCGTTGAAAAGTGGTGTCCTTGCAGTTGATTGACCCTCCTAGTTTCCATGTGGTGCACTCATTTTGATCTTTTCCAAGGTGTTAACCTTTTCAAGGATAACCTGCTCTGATACCAATTGATGTTGTAGACGTCAATACCACACAAGAAGATAGATTAATTTGTGTGGTATCTAATTTTTAGAGTGTTGTCTTAGTAGAAGAACCTGGTTCATCTTGGTGCTCCAACTTCTACTGTTGCAGAATAATAAATGCAGTAAAGTAAAAACACAGAGATTTTTACATGGAAAACACCTAGCTCAAAAGGTGAAAAAATCACGACCTACTCTTCAATAGGATTTGCTCAAACTCTTCAGTAAAACTCTGAGCCAAACAGGACTTACAAAATAAATTCTTTTGTAATCCTAGGACTAACTCTAATCCCTTCGTAGTAACTAGCCTCTAGCTAATTTCTACAAGCTTCAAGTTAATTCTAACTTGAACAATGTGTACCTATTACAATTGTTTCTATGAAAGCTGGAAAGATACAATATTAGATCACCTACTACAAACAACTAGACTCAATGACAAACAGATGGAACTGGTTCTTCTAGCTGGTCTGTAGCCTTTGTATCGCATAGTAATTCTGCTTGCAAAATCTTTGGGAATTTTGCTTTCAGATCTTGATTAACTTCTGTACTTGTGCGTTAGAAATTCTAGCAGGAATACTTCAATTATTTATAGAGTCAGTGGTTGAAGTTGTCGTTAAGTTCTGGTACAACTCTTCCTGGGTGAAAGAGTTCGTATTAAACTCAACTTCCTTCCTTTGTTACTTTCCTTCTTAATTTCAACTTCATCTTCTTATCAATTTGCAACCTTTTCGCATTAGGAGACAATCTCTTGGTTCATTGATATTTCACAAACACAGTTATCTCCTATGTATATATGGTTCATGTGCCAACGCGTCAGGTCAAGTATGTGTGCTCTGATGGACCTAGTTCAACTGGTCAGACATTTTTCAATCTTCAAAACTATGCAGTGACTTGGGTCAACATCTTTGTATCATATTCTCCTAGAACCTGATGTACCAAAAGGTCAAAATCTCCGATTACCAGCAGTTCCTGAACATTCATGTCAATGGGTAACCTGAGCCCTAAGATGCAGGCCTCGTATTTTACCATGTTGTTAGTACATGGAAACCTGATTTTTGCGGATACTGGATAGTGTTGGCCTATTTCTGACACTAAAACTACTCCAATACCCACTCATTTGAATTTTGCAGCTCCATTGAAGAACATTCTCCAACCATCATAGGCTTCGGTGATATCTTCTCATACGAATGATACCACTTCATCGGGAAAATACATTTTCAGTGGTTCGTATTCTCCATCTACAGGATTTTCCCCCAGATGATCCACCAATGCTTACCCTTTGACCGCCTTCTGAGTTACATAGATGATGTCGAACTTACTTAGTAGTATCTGCCATTTTTCTAACTTTCAAATAGCATGAGTTTCTGGAAGATGTATTTTAGCGCATCCATCCTTGATATGAGATATGTGGTGTAGGCACAGAAGTAATGCCTGGACTTTTGAGCTATCCATGTCAAAGTGCAGCAGGTGCACTCCAGCAGAGAATACCGTGCTTTGTAAGGTGTGAACGTCTTACTCAGATAGTATATGACCTGCTCCTTTCTTCCCGTCTTGTTGTGTGTCCCAAGACATAGCCGAAATCCCCATCTAGTACAGATAAATAGAGTAGCAGAGGTCTCCCAAGTTCCGGTGGGACCAGGACCTGTGGTTTGGACAAATATTCCTCGATCTGTCAAAGGATTTCTGACATTCATCAATCCAACTTGGTGCAGCGTCCTTCTTCAGCATTTTGAAAATAGGTTCACAGATCACAGTTGATTGTGCTATGAAATGGTTGATGTAATTGAGACATCCTAAGAAAGTTATCACATATTTCTTGTTCTTCGAAGCTGGCAAGTCTTGGATAGCCTTGACCTTTGACGGGTGTAGCTCAATTACTCGGCGGCTGGCGATGAACCCTAACAGGTTTCCAGCAGGGAATTCGAAGGCACACTTTGCGGGATTCAGTTTCAGATTATACCTTCGAAGTCGATCAAAAAAATATTCCTCAAATCCGCTATGTGATATGTACCCTTTTTAGATTTGATGATGAAACCATCCACATACACCTGTATTTCCTTGTGTATCATGTCGTGGAAAATGGTTTTCATGGCCCTTATATAAGTGGCTCCTGCATTCTTCAGGCCAAACGACATCATTTTGTAACAATACACCCCCATGGTTTAATAAAAGCTGCCTCTTCAGCATCTTCTTCATCCATCCAGATCTGATGATATCCCGCGAAGCAATCGATAATGGATTGGAGTTCATGCTTGGCACAGTTGTTGATCAATATGTGTATATTGGGCAACGGGAAGTCATCTTTGGGACTTGCTCTGTTTAAGTCCCTATAATCAACACATGCTCTGACCTTCCCATCTTTTTTTGGAACTGGCACAATGTTAGCCAACCAGGTCGGATATTCAACCACTCTAAGAACCTTGTCTTTGATTTGCTTGGTGACTTCCTTTTTTATTTTCAAACTCATATTTGGCTTAAATTTTCTGAGTTTCTACTTTACAGGTGGACACATGAGATCGGTAGGCAGTTTATGAGCCACTATGGACGTGCTCAAACCGGTCATATCATCGTAGGATCATGCAAAAATATCCTTATACTCTTTCAAGAACCAGATGTATTCTTCCTTCTCTGACAGCGATAGATGAATGCTTATACGCGTTTCCTTGACTGTTTCGGAGTTTCCCAAATTAATTGTTTTAGTCTCAAAACTTTCCACTTCTCTGACAATTTCTTCGGGTATTATATTCTCTTCCGGATCCTCTGAATCACTATCCTTATGTTGTGTAGTCTCATCACATGTCACAGTCGTAGGTTCATCAAGATAATTAATAATAACAGTGTAGAGAGAAAATGTAAAGGATAATAATAAATACAAAAACAACAATCCATTGATAAAGAAAAAATGACAAACAAGTGCAGCTCGATGATTCAAGCAGTTATTTTAAAACAGAACATGCTTAAAATAGAATACTGAAAATGTCTTAGATGCTCATAAAATTGCTTTCAAAATAAATGATGCTAATTGCCAAGCTACCCGGAACTCGTCGGGCCCTTGATGGTGCAGCATTCCAGTTTTTGGGAACAACTCCCTTCTCCATGGTCTGAATAATAAGGCCTCCCTCCTCCTCCTCCTCCTCAACTATCGAGCTGCAATCCATGTCTTAATCATCCAAAAACATATTCCTTATGCCAGCTAAAATTTCATCTTCGTCGGACCACCACATCATGTCAGTTTGATGAAATGACTGGTGTAAATGTGGTATTAGTTTTTCTAGAGGGTAATAAGGACAACGCCATGGCGTCGACCAATTCTGATACTCTTGCCAGCTGTATTCATACCCAAGCTCAAAAGTTGTGCCATGATGCTTTAGTTGTATCGTCTTGGTGATCCCCTGGAGATTCTTGCCGAGACCCTTACCGCGTTCGTACATTGTCCATGATAATATGCTTTATATCTTACTTCTCCACCATTTGTCTTTCTCAATTGCGTTGACGCGCTCGATGCGATGGTATGTTTCTCCTCCCAACTTCCTTTTGTTTTTGATGACCGGAACAGTCTAATTGGTATAAATGGAATTACTTCCGTCTCCATGGATGATGAATTCCTGATGGTTCCACTCAAATTTCATGGCCTGATGTAGAATAAAAGTTATGGCCCCAACGACATGTATCCAAGGTCGTCCCAATAATAAGCTGTAGGTAGTAGATATATCCAACACATGAAACTCAACATCAAACCAGGTTGGGCCAGTCTGTAGGCTGAGGTTGGTCTCCCTAATTGTGGCCCTTTCAGACCCATCAAATGCTTTCACATTCATACTTCTTTCCCATATCTCGTGAAAGCCTTTACCCAATCTTTTTAGAGTAGTTAGTGGACATATGTTGAGACTCAGGCCCTCATATATCATGACTGGCAATGAATTTGTCCTCAAACTGCATAGTGATATGTAGTGCCCTATTTCGACTTAGTCCTTCCGGTGGCAGCTCGTCTTCATGAAAAGTGATCTTGTGGCTTTCCAACACTTGCCCTACCATGTTGGACATTTCTCCACTGGTGATGTTATTGGGTACATAGGCTTCATTCAACACCTTCATCAGGGCATTCCTATGTGCCTAGGAGTTTTGCATCAGTGGTAAAATGGCTATTTGAGCAGGGGTTTTGTTCAGATGATCAACCACAGTATATTCTCTTGCTTGCACCTTTATCCAAAGGTCATCCGGGCCAGTTTCAATGACAGGCGGCTCAGAGGTAGCTTCTTTGCTCGTTCCTCCCAAATGCTCGGGTGTATAAATCCTACCAGTTCTGGTCATGCCTTGTGGTGCACCTGTTTCTTACATTTTTGCCTTTCCATTCATTCTTGCTTCTGCAACATAATCCCATGGTATATCATTAGACTTATAAGATGGTGTAGGTGATACCATCACGGTGAAGGGTGTTGTCACTTCAATCTCAAACGGAGTCGGTGCGGCTACCTCAACTTTAATTGGTGATTGAGTTTGTACCACGATCGGTGTGAGAGTGACTGGAGATGTTTTAGGATTATCCCCTTCTCGAATGAGTCCAATCGACCCTTCCGAGTCCCATTCTTCATCGTTCTCTATCACGTTTACCCCTTCACCCCTGTGATCCGGGAGAGGATTGTTACGGACATTGGGTGTAGTCTCATTTGCGTGTATTACTTTAGTATCATTTAATGTCTATATCTTATCCTTCAGAGTATGACATTCATTAATAATATGACCCTTCATGCCTGAGTGATAGGCACATGTCTTATTCAGGTTAATCCACTTAGAAGAGGTTTCCATAGCAACAACGAGAATGGAAGTGACATAACCAGCAGCCTTTAGCCTCTCGTACAATTGGTCTATAGGTTCAACAATTGGAGTGTATTGTTTAGGCGGTCTGCGGTGGAAATTTGGTCTAGGATTTTGGTAATTTTGGCGGGCTTGTGGTGAGTTGTAATATTCTGCTTGGGTGTTATAGGTGTGGTAGGTGGCGGTAGGGTTATGGTATCTGGGAGGTGAAGGATGATATGTAGGTGGGGGTGTTTGGTATGTAAGAGGAGAATTTTGGGCCTTGGGCTACCAGTAGTTCAACCACTTCTTTCTTCTTCATGATGTCATTTATGGTTTTCAATAACCATTAATCTTTCGTAGTATTGGCGGTCTCGGGCTCTGACGAAGAACTTATTCATATGTTCTTCTTCAAGTGCCGGCCTTACTTTTGCGGCTTCAGATCTCCACCGATTATCATACTCGTGGAAAGTTTCCGTTGGTTTTTTCTTGAGATTCTTAATGTAGAAAATGTCTGGTGCATTTTCTGTGTTATACCTGAACCGATCCATGAAATCAGACGCCATGCTCACCCAATTAACCAACTTCTTTGGGTTCTGTCTGATGTGCCAAGACAAGGCATCTCCAGTTAGGCTCCTCATGAACAACTTCATATGGATTCTCTCATCCTTGCCAACCCCTACATGTTTTTCACAATACGTTCTCAAATGCACCTTCGGATCACTATTTCCGTCAAACATTTCGAACTTAGGAGGTTTGTAAACCTCCGACACTTCTACATCTGGTTGAATACACAAATCCTCATAGTTCAAACCCTCAATGCCTTTGCCACCTTCGACACTTTGAACTCTGCCAGTAAGCTTCTTGAGTTCTTTCGCCATGTTCTTGATGAGCAGGTCCTTCTCGGTAGATTCTGGTATATATAGGGTCTGTTGTGGGGTATGGGGTAAAGTTTCCAAATATATGGGATTGCTTTGATGGACTCTGGGAATCTGGGCATAATGGTGGTCATTGGTTGAGTTTTGGGGATCAAGGGTATGCGGTGGTGCATTTTTTGAAGAGTGTGGTAAGTGGTGATTTGTGGATATTGAGTTGGATGGCGATGGCGCTGTGGAGGAGTAGGTACAGGTGAAGGATTATGGTTTTGAGGAGGTGTGGTGTATTGATAAGGCGGGAGAGGATTATGCGGATTTTGATTTTGTGTGTTTTGTGGAGGTGCCGGGTTTTGGGCGTTTGTGTTTCGTTGGTTGATGTCGGGGAGTTTAGGGTGAGGTAAAAGTTTGCCAAGTTCGGGACCTGCTCAAATTCCCCTTGTAGCTCCAATATATTTTGTCCCAGACGTAGGACCAAATCATTTTGTGCTCGAGTACTTCGATCGTCTGAAGTTTCAATGTTCTCTGCGTGGGTAGCATTGTCTTTTCTAATACCACTCATATGATCCATTATCGCTTTTCCTTTGTTCTTGGGATCGCTTGGTGGAGGAGGATGTGGAGGACCTATGGATCCGGTGTGATATGATGACGATGTCAGTGTGCACGAACCAACCTTAAGGAAAGGGAATAAACAAAAGAAAAGAAAAACAAAAAGGTAACCAAGTCAGTAAAGAGTATTAAAAGAATGTTTGCGATATTGAACATGTGTTGTAGAATCATGTAATAAATTTACGTCCTAATTTGAGGGACCTCATTGTGCCCGAGGTAGGCCTAAGCGACACATAGACTTGGAGAAAATTGATGTAAATAATTGCGTCATTTCATTAATGCGAAAATGAGTCAAATATTTACTAAAACAACAATAATGAGAAAGTCACTAATGGCGTTTGCCTTATTACAATTAAAAAATCTAAAACGAATCTAGAAAGCAATAAAGACATTGTTCCCTAATCTACTTGCCCCCAGAAGGACCTTCTCCATGCTTGTCCTTCTTGGATCCGTTGATCAGGTTCCCCAGGTCGCGCATATCCAACAGTAGGTAAGCCCTTGCTAGATTCCCTCCTTCATTGCCTTCCGTGTTCTGACAATTCGAGAGTCCCTTTCTCATCTTTCCCTCATGTTCCATCATCCCTTGCTCCAAATATTCTAATCTCTTTGTTGATTTAGTAGAAATTTCTCTCCATTTGTTGATTCCATATCCACTTTGTGATGTTCTAAATGCCTAGCTTCAGACTCGAAGACCCTCTTGCACAACATCCTATACTTGACTTGTGCTTCAGCAGCGTCATCTATAACCCTATTTTTTAGATTAATTCCTGGCTTGACATCCCCCTCTATATCATCTACCAACCATGATGGGTAGAAGTACACATGGTCGGCATGATACTTGTTTGGCTCGATAGTGTCTTTTTCAACAATGACCTTTTGATTCCACATATGTTGTGCCTCGAACTTGAACATAATGATGTTCCCTTTAAACTATGCTTTGTACTGGACCATGTTGGAAACTCGAGGTATAACATGTTTTCTTCATGCTTGCCTCATTACCCTTATAGGAGCATACATATAGATTCCTCTTAACCCAATCATCACTAGATGAGTAGTTTCTCTTGATCTAATGATGAACTCACTGCTAGGAAACCATTCAAACATCCAATGTACCTTTTCGTCAGTCAGATTGCTGAAGAAACACACCCAGCTCACAGCACTTCCAAGTTGCGCAAACCTATATGGGATAAATGTCATTCTCTTTGAATGACAGTAAGCTATGTATTCATTCAATGGTCGTCGCATAAGATCTTGGCAATATTCACCTCTCTGGAAATGTTCTAATAACCAAACCTGCAGCAACATATTACAGCCCTCTAAGTGTCCATACCCTTGCTTGAATTGATCTAGAGCGCGATACATTTCGGCCAATATCATGGGGATGATAATGTAATTTGTCGCTCGATTCCCTCCATTAGAGTCCTAGTGACCATGGCTAAGAGAGTGTAAATCCTTCCCCCTTTCATCGGAAATATCAGCAACCCCAAGAAGCAGACAATGAACACAAAAACTCGGCGGTGCGTCCAACCCAAGAAAGTGATGGCAAGTTCATCATGATGAAGGCGATATGAATTGCTATGCCCATAACGTTCATAAAGGAATTCAACCGGGATGTATGACTTCTTCAGACAGAGTAACTCATCATTTTTCTTGAAACCCAACATTGTCAAACCCGGACTATCCCATGGCAGCTTAGCAAAGCCTCCAATTTCCTCTAAGAGAGTCATTTCTATGTCACCAAAGAGGAAGACAACTATTTTCTCATCCCAAAACATAGTGGCGGCCTCAACCAATTCCCCATTTGGCCGAATGCCCAATAAGGACAGTAAATTACCAAGGACCCCTTTTCACATGATTCATGTCACTTGGTGAGAGGTTCTTCAACCAATAAAGCAACAAAAGTGGGATGTTTTGAACCATGCCAAACCTGGGGACTTCGTGCTTCATTTTCTGCAAACAAATAGAGTTAGCCCTTTCCTCCTCCGGATCTGACAATTTACACATTAATGATCAACATACCGACATGTTTTCTCCAAGTAACGCACATAAAGTGATGGTTTCCATTGGGATTATAGAAATCCCGTCGGACTTTGGACAAGGCTTATCTTAGTGGATTATCACATGGACAACGTTCTAACCCATACTAGGTTTGACATGATGCATGCACAGTTAATATTGGAGCGAGATTTGTAGAAGGGTCTATACCGGTACTCTCAAGTGGACAACTTGAGAGGGAAAGGCACGGGAGCGTCGTCTGGACTGTTGATCGACTAGCCTACCACAAATAAGCCTTTCCGATTTAAAAAGGTAATTTTGGAAGAAGCGAACACTCATCAAGTGCCGCTATGTCATTAATCGGGCACGAGTGGAATAAGATGTGGAGCATGCTTTATGAAAATATAATAACACGTTGCCAAGTATTTGCATGATAAATATGTAAAAGCAATACATACAGTATTAAGGTAAAATACATAAAAAGAAAGACAGAAGAAGAAGTTAGTTCGTGTAATATAGGGAATGTAATAAAGTAACCAAGGGAGTAGGGGCGGGAGAGACATGATGTGGCAAACTTTAAACAAGTGAAGAGCAATTTAAACAAAATAAAGGTGAATAGGAAAAGGGATATGCATGTTATAACCAATCTAAGCAAAGGAAGATGGAGCATGGAAGGTATGTGCATACTACAATGAATTTAAACAAGTAAAATGAAAATGGGAGAGGGATGTGCATGTAACAACGATTAAACTAATAAAAGGAAAGTGGGAGAAGGATGTGCATGTGACGACGAATTAAATAAGTAAAAGGAAAATGGGAGAGGGATGTGCATGTAGTAGCAAATAAAAAATGGAAAAGGGAAGAAAGTTTATATCAAAGAATACTAATCCATATAAGCCAAATTCGCTATGGTAAGAGCGTTAGTGTAAATCCCCATCAGAGTCGCCATGCTGTCGCGCCCCTTTTTCTTGCAAAATTGGATTTCGACATGTGACAACTCTTTTAAGGAGGTATTAAAAGAGGAGAGTCTCCGCCTAACGATTTTTAACGTGCGTTAGGGATCCATTTTGCAAATGTCTCGGGTTTAACTGGTTAATGCCACTAAAGATCGGGTAAGGGCTCAAGTTACCTCAAAGAGAAGGTAATAGGCACTCCTCGAGGTCCACAATTGTGGGTCACGACCAAACATAAATTATATGGATTAGTCTATGTGATCAAGTAAGCAAAGAGAGTACAAAATCTAAGAATTTTATTACAAAGATATCTTCAATAGAGAAGTACAACTATTTTGATTCTAATAGAAAAGAAAGCAAGAAAAAAAGGGGGGGGGGGGGGGTCCTATGTTTTTTAGCCCAAAGGATCACCCCGTGCAACAGAAATAATATTTAGTAACTCCCTTGGGATAGGGTGTTACTCATATTATTCAGTGGGCACAAACTCTCATCTCCTATGTGTGCACTAGCCGTCCTATACCTATGGTCCAGGAGGTTTTGGACCTCTATTTGGATGGTTCTAGACTTTATCTAGGCTGCTCAAAAATGCAAAAACTAGGCGACAAGAAAAACATGTAAAGACTTCATATAAAGCAGTTAAAGGCTCACTTTCACCTCCACACTTAAACAACCAATGCATGCAAACACATGTGCCAATTATGAGGATGCAGAATCCAGAATCTTAAACCTATAGACATGCTTTCTAGGTGATTTTGGGATCAAAGTATGGAGGCAGTTTCAGATGCAGGATATTGCTCGGAGACAAAATTATTCAGGTATTACAAACTGGTTATGGCAAGGTTTTTAGTTACTAATCATATATGTGTTATGCCTAGGTGATCTACGCAGTTGGGTACAACAAAATCTGATGAGAGAAACCTCCGGATTATTCAGATTGTCCTAACAGTGACGCTCAGGAAATAGTATTTGAGTGGTCTAGTATTAACCAATTAGCGAGCAATTATTTCCTATAGGAAGGATCTCTAATAGTACTTTAAAGCTTATTTTATTGCCACATCTTAACCCTATATGCATATTTTCTAAGTGAATAACGCCTAGTAGCATAATTGGATTCTTATAGGCATGATTTCTAGTAAACAATGAGCATAGGAAGAAACATCGATGACAATTAATTCCTATAGGCAGGTTTTCTAATAACACGTAGCAACAAATTTAATTGTAGCAATTTCTACTCATGTTTGCTAACAGACAATGCGTGTGTGTGTGCTTCCTCTTATGGCATGGTTTCTACAGTGTACATAATAGTTGAACAACATATATAGCAACTAGATTTACCAAGTCCTATAGGCATATTATCTACCCATTTTGCATGCAAATATTTAATTTTACACATTTCCCCTTTTACTAACTCCCCAATTGTTTATACAAAAGTACAAGACCAATAATGAGTAAAAATACAAATGTTACACAACAGTGACAATAGGCCCACAATGGCCTTAATATGAAATACCTAGCATTGTCTGGGCCTTCAATAACTCTCACACATCGTACCCAGGCCTCTAATATGGGCCATATTCAACACACGACTCCAGAATCCGTAGAGAAGCCCAAAGTCAATTTATTCAACCATAGCACCAAGTGTTGCGCCATTTAAATCAGCCAATTCAAGCATACAACAGATAACCAGATAGAATGGGATGAATAGGAGTAGTTTAAGATTCAGGGAATGACTAAGGACCAAGCCCTAGTGTGTCAGAGTTTAAAAGGGCCTCAATTGGATCCCGAGTAGTGCTCACACTAGGGAAGTCAATAATAGAACCTAGGAAGCCTTGGATTTCAGCCAGCTAAGAATGAGAACCCAAGAGAGCGTAGACGACAAATGAAAGATAGTAAACCAAGGTTGAGAGACAAAGCTGAGGGGATACAAACATAGTCAAGTTGAGCAAATCATTAAACATGACTTAGGACTTGAAAACAGATAGCAACATTTTGAAAAAGTTTGCAGGATTTGACAGAACTTATCATGCACAGATACACAATACTAAAGAAGTTGAAACCTAAGAAGTCCAAATTATGCTATGTATACAACCTAGGGTCATAAGACACACATGTTAGCTCTCATTAGGAAGCAAGATTGCATTGAAACAGGATAGGGAACACACATTATGACAATCCAAGTAATCACTGAAAGAGCAGGGAATTAGGTGAGCCAAATACATACTGAGGGATATATCAGCAGAGAAGCAAGGTCATAGTTGGTAGAAAATGTCTTATCACATATTAAAACAAATTGTATATGCAAGACAAACATTACAGAGTTTCAGAACAGAGTGGAAAAGCAAGCTTAGGTCAAATAGCACATGTAGTTATTCTAGCATTGACACAGTAGACTAATTACCTAAAGAAGGTCCAGATTATGTTAGAGATTCACCCTAATATCATAAGGCAGTTCGAACAAATTGAGATGACTGTTCTAAAACCTCAAACAATCGCTAGAGGGGTATGATATTGAGAGAGCATGTTGAGTGACAAAATAGTAGAGAAACATGTCATAATTAGCAAAGGAAGTCCTAACACAAGTCATTACAAGTGTGAAACATTCATTACAGTGATTCAGGATGAATCAAGTAAGCATTCAGGCACAAACACACTAGTTAAACAAACTTAAGGAGGTCAGTTTATCCAAATCAGACTTTAACAATCTCAGAATTAGCAGCATTAGTAGAAGTTAAATGATAAAGAGACTTAAAACAAGTGAAAGTTAACAGAGTCATGCATAAAAGTAACCTAGAAACATACTAAGCCATGGATTTCAAGGGTGAGAACACATGTAAATCAAGGACACATAAGAATTAAATTACAAAAGTCAAGTGGCTTACTAGTTAAGCAGACAATAATACAGAAACAAAAGATCCACAAGAACCTAGAACCTCAATGCGTCAAAATTCCAAAGAGCTTCAAAGAACCCTGGGCAATGTTCGAACTAAGAGAAAGTTCGAACAGTATACTCTTAGTGGCCTTGGCTTTCAGCCAGCCAAAATAAAGTACAGAACAAGATAATGAAGGAATAACAAAGCTTCAAATTTTTAGTGAGATTAGAGATTCAAGTCCCTCTCAAGGGGGAATGGGTAGGGGTTTATATAATGATAGAAAACGAACTAGTAAAAAAGGAAAACTATGAAATCAAACATAAATAAGGAAGTATTAACGTGCAGAATCAATAAAAATCAAATTAGGGAAAAAATGGGTAAACCCTAGTTTTTAGGGAAAGTGTAAATCACATAAACCCAAACGAAATCAGACTAACATAATATAATATTGAACATGTGTAGACGATAATCTGGACCAAATTCAAACAATTGGAGTATATCAGACAGAATCAGTGAGATAGTACTTTCCATGTTTAGGCTAGTACTAAGTGATACTATGGAGAATTACCTAGTAGCGGAAAAATACTGATATGGCAAGTAAATGATGGGAGAATCCCATTAGGGGGTCTGGGTTGGTTTTAGACTGGGCATGGTTGCCTGGGTTTGGGATTGAGGTTTTAGGCCAGGGATTTGGGTTGGTTTGGTCCGAAAGTAACACAAAATTGGGCCAGTTCTTTTATATAAAAATTAAAAGGAAAATAATTATATAAAATAGCTAAATAAATATATAAAAATGTTATTTATGCAAATTAACACTTTAAACAATGATATAAGGCTAAATAAATGTAAAATATTGTTTTGACTCTAAATGAAATGTCAATTGAAATAAGAATTCAAAATATAGGCTATTATTGCTAATTTATGCAAATAGTCGAAAAATACAATTGTAATTATATAAAATGAAGTGAAAATATTTCAAAAATGTATTAGGGATGCAAATAATTTTGAAGTGATTAAGTCATCACAAATAATTTAAAAGGGTAATTATTGAATTCTATCAGTTTGTATCAGAGCAGGTTCTTTTTATCAAGCTATCACCTAGAAAGGATCCTCATGCCTACTCCACCAAAATTTGAAGAAGGTAAATCTACCTACAAACCACCAAGATTCAATGGCCAATACTACGGATGGTGGAAGACAAGGATGCATGATTTTATCATGACTGAAGATTCAGAGCTCTGGGATGTTATTTTTGTGGTCCCTTCGTACCTGTGAAGACCACTGGCGAACCAGTTGTGATAGTTCCCAAGACAAGGAAGGAGTACAACGATGCTGACCGCAAGGCTATAGAGAAGAACTTTCGAGAAAAAAGGATACTCGTTTATGGTATTGGACTAGACGAATATAACAGGATCTCTACTTGTCAATCTGCCAAGGAGATCTGGGAAGCTCTCAAAACAACACACGAAGGGACAAGTCATGTCAGGCAATTGATGATTGATATGCTCACCAGTGAGTATGAAGTCTTCAGGATGACGGATGATGAGTCCATTCAGGACATGCACTTGATTCAACTCTATCATCAATGAGCTCCATTCTCTGGGAGAAATCATACCAATGAACAAACTTGCCAAAAAAATACTTAACGTCTTACCTAGTTCATGGGAAAGCAAAGTCAATGCTATCACGGAGACAAAAGATTTCTTATCATAGTCTTGTAAATGATAAAAATGTGTTAACTGTCAAACTAGGAGAGGTAGAACTAAAGGTGTTAACCGGGTGGGCCGGGCCGGGCTGGGAAGGGAAAATTATGAACCGTACGGGTTACAAACCGGGCCGGTTATGGTTAATTGTTAATGGGTTTAACGGGTTCGGGTTTATCCGGGTAAAAAATAACCCATACGGGTAGGGGGTTTAACGGGCCGGGCCCGGCCGGTTACCTAATATTTTAATTTTTTTTTTTAAATTTTTTGTACACGTATTTTAAATAAAATATAAAGT
>ML286111.1:0-30714 GCA_005239495.1 Nicotiana undulata
CCTCGTGCGATAAATAATAAACGATCAACACGGCATGTCCCCTCGTGTGATAAATAACAAACATTCAGCACGGCATGTCCCCTCATGCGATAAATAATAAACGATCAACACAGCATGTCCCCTCGTGTGATAAATGACAAACAATCAGCACGGCATATCCCCTCGTGCGATAAATAATAATAAAAAAACAATATAATGTGAAAATAAACAATAAGAAGTCTCAAGTGTATGGAAATACTCAATAAACTTCTATCGTCCCGGCAAGGAGAAATCATCAATTAATAACTCAACAAATGCCCGGCAAGGGTCTCAGCTATAATCAACCTCGCATCAGAAATACAGTAAAAGCCTCAACTGAAACAAATAACACAATAACTCCCCACGTCATGAAACAACATCAAGGTATCACTTTTAAATCACCAATTACTCATAGTANTCCTATAGAATCCGACTCTGGAACGGTATTATCTAGACATAATCAACCCAAGTATATCAATAATGGCTCAATAAATCCAACTCATAGCCTAATTACTAATTTCTAAACATTCTTCCTAAGATTCCAAAATTTGAGCCCTGGCCCGCTTGGTCCAAACACGAGGCTCGGACCATAACCCGGTCACCCATAACCCCACGAGTTAGAATATAAAATTTGTTTTAAGATTCGACCCCAAATTGAGGTTGAATCACCCAAAATTCTAAAAAACCCAACTCTACCTAAAATCCCTAATTTCTACTTTGATTTCATGATTTTAACCCTAGATTCTAGTGATTGATGAAGGAAAATGGTAGAGATTAGAGTTAGGATCACTTACCCAAGTGGCTATGGAAGAAAACTCGCTTGAGGATCGCCTATGGGGTCTTGGAGAGGAAGAAGATGGTGAAAAAGTGATAATCCCGTAATAGTATTCTGTTTTTGACTTAAGGAATTAACTGGGCGATTTTGTTCATCGCGATCGCAAGAAAAGGGCTGCGATCGCGGAGAGTCTTGTCCTAACTCACTGCGATCACAGAAGAGGAGTCGCGATCGCGGAATATAGCTTAGCTGACACCATGCGATCGCAGGAAGAGGTTTGCGATCGCGGAACACTGGAACGTCACACTATGCAATCGCGGTCAAGGGGATGCGATCGCGGAAGGGACCTGGACAGACCTCTGCAATCGCGGAGCAAGGGCTGCGATCGCAGAGATGAAAACACCAGACACCAGAAACCTGCAACATCACACCCGATTTTTCTAACTTTTTGCACTCCGATGCCTACCCGAAACTCATCCGGAAGTGAAACAACTGACTGTTGTCTACCTTTGATTCTGTCTTCCGGGTGAAGGTCCTGCCGAGCCCTCGGGGCTCTAAACCAATAACACACACAACTCCCAAAACATCCTACGGACTTATTCAAGCTTTTAAATCACCAGAATAACATCAAATTCATCGGATTAAACCTCGAAACTCTTAGAATTTTCTTAAAACTTCATAAAACTCAACCTTTCCAATTTTTGTCCGAATCACGTCATTTCAAGTCTGTTTTACACCAAATTTCCAGATAACTCACATAACATATAACAAACCTGTTCCGGACTCTGGAACCATAATACGGGCCTGATAACACGGTTTTCACATAATTATTCATTTTCAAATTCCTTTATTATTTTCAGAAAACAATTTTCTTTAAAAATTCATTTCT
The DNA here is from genome assembly GCA_005239495.1 of Nicotiana undulata. Classification (NCBI taxonomy): domain Eukaryota; kingdom Viridiplantae; phylum Streptophyta; class Magnoliopsida; order Solanales; family Solanaceae; genus Nicotiana; species Nicotiana undulata. The sequence continues at coordinate 1,683 of ML286111.1, forward strand.
CGAGCTTGGAACCTCGGAATTCGATTCCGGGCATACGCCCAAGTCCCATATTTTCCTACGGACCCTCCGGGACCGTCACATCACGGGTCCGGAACCGTTTACCTAAAATGTTGACCAAAGTCAACTTTATTCATTTAATTATCATAAATTCTATTTTTCATCAAATTTCAACATAAAGACTTCCCGGCTACACGTCCGGACTGCGCACGCACATCGAGGTAAGATTAACGGAGGCTTTCGGGGCCTCGAAACACAGATTTAGCTAGAATTACTTAGGATGACCTTTTGGGTCATCACAATCTCCACCTCTAAAACAAATGTTTGACCTCGAACGGAGATAGAAAAGTACCTGATTCTGAGAAAAGATGGGGATAACGACTCCTCATATCGGACTCGGACTCCCAAGTAGCTGCCTCGGCAGGCCGACCTCTCCACTGAACACGGACCGAAGGATAACTCTTCGACCTCAACTGACGAACCTGCCTATCTAATATAGCTATTGGTTCCTCCTCATAAGTCAGATCCTTGTCCAACTGGACACCGCTGAAGTCAAGAACATGAGATGGATCTGCAATATACTTCCGGAGCATGGATACATGAAACACTGGATGTACTGTTGATAAATGTGGTGGCAAGGCAAGTCTGTAGGCCACCTCCCCTACCTAGTCCAAAATCTCAAATGGACCAATATAGCTAGGGCTCAACTTGCCCTTCTTTCCAAATCTCATCACGCCCTTCATAGGCGACACTCGAAGGAAAACCTGGTCTCCTACCATGAAAGCCAAATCTCAAACTCTGCGATCTGCATAACTCTTTTGCCTGGACTGAGCTGTGAGAAGCCTATCCTGAATAATCTTCACCTTTTCCAAGGCATCCTGGACTAACTCAGAACCCAATAATCTAGCCTCTCCGGGCTCAAACTATCCGACTGGAGACCGACATCGCCTACCATACAACGCCTCATATGGAGCCATCTGAATGCTCGACTGGTAACTGTTGTTGTAGGCAAACTCTGCTAAAGGCGAGAACTGGTCCCATGAACCACCAAAGTCGATGACACAAGCTCGCAACATATCCTCCAAAATCTGAATAGTACGCTCGGACTGCCCGTCTGTCTGGGGATGAAATGTTGTGCTCAACCCAATCTGTGTACCCAACTCTCGCTGAAATACTCTCCAGAAATGGGAGGTAAATTGCGTACCTCGGTCTGATATGATAGATAAGGGCACACCGTGCAATCTGACAATCTCTCTCATATAGATCTAAGCTAACTTCTCCGCTGAAGATGAAATCGCCACCAGAATAAAATGTGCTGACTAGGTCAGCCTATCCACAACCATCCATACTGCATCAACCATCCTCTGGGTCCGTGGAAGTCCAACTACAAAATCCATCGTGATACGCTCCAACTTCCACTCGGGAAGCTGAATATGCTGCATCAAACCATCGGGTCTCTGGTGCTCATATTTAACCTGCTGACAATTCAAGCACCGAGCCACATAAGCCACAATATCCTTCTTCATTCTACGCCACCAATAATGCTGCCGCAAGTCCTGGTACATCTTCGCGGCGCCCGGATGAATGGAATACCAGAACTATGGGCCTCCTGCAATATTAACTCACGAAGTCCATCAACATCAGGGACACATATACGACCCTGCAATCTCAAAACTCCCTCAGCATCAACTGTGACCTGCTTGGCACGTCCGTGCCGAACCGCATCTCTAAGAGCACACAAATGACGATCATCAACGGCATGGCGCGAATACGATCATACAATGAAGAACGAGCGACAGTGTGGGCCAACACACTGCTAGCCTCAGAAACCTCTAATCTAACAAATTGATTGGCCAACACCTGAACATCCAAAGCCAACGGTTGCTCTCCAACTGATAAATAGGCCAAGCTACCCATACTGATTGACTTCCTGCTCAATGCATCGGCCACCACATTGGCCTTTCCCGGGTGATAGAGAATAGTAACATCATAATCCTTCAGCAACTCTAACCATCTCCTCTGCCTCATATTCAACTCCTTTTGCTTAAACAAGTATTGCAAACTCTTGTGATCAGTGAATACCTCACACGGTACCCCATACAAATAGTGCCTCCAAATCTTCAAGGCATGAACAATAGCTGCAAGCTCCAAATCATGGACTGGATAGTTCTTCTCATGAATCTTCAACTAACGTGAAGTATAGGCTATAACCTTCCCATCATGCATCAACACTGCACCAAGTCCAACCCGTGAAGCATCACAATACACGGTATAAGAACCTGAACCTGTGGGCAGTACCAACACTGGTGTCTTGGTCAATGCTGTCTTGAGCTTCTGAAAGCTCGCTTCACACTCCTCAGACCATCTGAACTGAACACTCTTCTACGTCAACTTGGTCATAGGGGCTGCTATAGATGAAACAAACTGGAGATAATAGCCTGCGAGGCCTAAGAAACTTCGAATCTCTGTGGCTGAAGTGGGCTTAGGCCAATCTCTAACTACTGAAACCTTCTTCGGATCCACCTGAATGCCCTCTGTCAATACAACGTGACCCAAGAATGCCACCAAACTCAACTAGAACGCACACTTAGAGAACTTGGCATACAACTGCCGATCCCTCAGAGTCTGGAGGACGACTCTAAGGTGCTGCTCATGCTCCTCTCGGCTGCGAGAGTATATCAAAATATCATCTATAAACACGATCACAAATGAGTCCAAATAAGGCCTGAATACCCGATCCATCAACTTCATAAAAGCAGTGGGTCATCACATCACCACCTTCCAAGGATGACAAAATAAAAGATAAACCATACTAGAGACGAAAGGAACCATATGAACATAACCAAGGTAACTAGCAGAGGTCACAACAAGAAACACGAAAAAGAAAATTCACAAAACACTGTTTATAAAGGGTTATCAGCAAGATACCATGACTATGAGTAGGATGAAGGTGCTAGCTACAATTCCATGAAAGGAAATCACCCACCGGAAAGTCACCATAGAGAAGACTCATCAAAACCACTGGAAGCCCTTAGAATCATTCTCCTATAATTGTTACCCAGATCTAATCAAACATTGGAAACATTGACAAACAAACAACCCTCTCTAATCAACAAAAATGAGAAACAAAACAGAAATAATTGCTAATTGAATGCGCACACAAAAAGAGAAAAAGAAAACTCAAAAGGACTCCCAAACCATGCCAATTGAATTGCTTAGCCCGATCTTAATTCTCAAAACAGTCGGATCATAGAATTGCATATTAGAAACCTACATCGCACGTATAATACAAAAAACCGAAAACAAATAATAAGAAACAGATACAGTACCAAATGAAAGCAACAATATGAAGGTAGGGAATACTGGTAGTGACTGAGAGCTAAGAAATCAAAACTAATCTCAACACTCCATGAAAAGAAGAATTCATTGCACTCTAAGACCCAACGGCTGCAAGCACAAAAAGAAGGGAATAGTTAAGTGCGAAACCCATACACCTAGGAAGTCACCAGAGATGCCAGAGCCAAGATTGAAAACCCCCTTTTTCTCGAAGCCTCTGACATTGATCTCTAAACAACATGCAGAGGAGCGCATTCTGGACACCAACCTTAGAAATTTCCAAATCTAATCCATCAAGAAAAAAAGGCGTGATAAGCAAAAGAAATTTGGAGCAAAGAAAACTAGTAGCGAGAACACCAAATAAAGAGAAGCACTTTAAAGATTCAGAATTGAGTACTTATCAACCAACCATAAGACACTTATTTCTTTAGAACCACTTACACCATGTACCCATGAAAAGTGACATCAAAACCTAGGAATGAAATCCACGACGAACGGACCAAATAAGCATTGAAGAAGTCAAGAAAAATGAAGTTGATGCAAGAATAAGATAACATTAACATATAAGATGCAAGATATCAAATCCAAACCGATAGCTCCATATCGAAGTTGTGTCCTGCTTGTGAAACATACAGCACCTGGAGCTCATGTTAAATCAGAGACAGAATAATCTCTCTCCGTCGTTACCAACTAGAACTAGAACCTGATCGCTAACATAGCACATCCTCTCCGATCATCAATGGAAAAAATAAACATATAACAGATTGCATAGGAAAAATCTCACAACAAAAACCTCAGAATATCCCTAATCTAAAAGCATGCTCTAATTTCCCCAAAAATTGCATCTAGAGTCAGGCTTCCAATTTCTCAATCAAAGGACTACAATTCAGAGAAACCCACATATTGTATAACACAAGAAAACAAGAATGAAACCACTAACCTACATCCCGCTGTACAAGGAGAAATTAGAAGCGCAATTGAAACCAAAACAAACCGGGATAGAGGTAAAACCTAAAAATCTTTCTTGGTTATTTACTGCTCTATATGCTAGCAATGAGGTTCATAATCGTACTTTATTATAGAAAAACCTAAAAAATACTTATGACCATTACAAAGGCCCTTGGCTAGTTGGGAGAGATTTTAATGAAGTAGTAAATACAAATGAGAAGCTTGGGGGTAGACATGTAAACCAAAAGAGAGCAAAAAGTCTAATGAAGTGCTTAACCTACTATAAACTAGTAGACCTAGGTTTTAAGGGGTGCAAATATACGTGGTCTAACCACCGTAAAATATATAGCCTTATCATGGTAAGATTAGATAGAGTTTACTTTAATGATGAAAGGCTAGAAGCTTTTTTTAACGTCATTGTATCTCACCTTCCTAAAATTCACTCGGATCACAACACAATCCTAATTAATCTCAACAATAAAATTAATTCTAACAAAAATAGGCCTTTTAGGCTGGAATCTTATTCGTGCTCTCATCCAAACTTTGCAAGAATTGTATCACAAAGTTGGGAGAACAAGGACCTAGTAGAAGGTACTGAATCATTTCAAAAAATTGTGCTAGACTGGGAAAATATCACATATGGCAATATTTTAGCTAGAAAAAGAAAGATGCTTAATCAAATACACGGGATAAAAAAAATCTCCTAGTTACCCAACAAGTTGCTTCCTTAAGAATTTGGAAACAACTCTTATTGATGAATACAACACTATCCTAAAAATTGAAGAAGAATATTGGCAGGTTCGTTCAAGAGTTAATTGGTTAAACGAAGGGGATGCCAATACAAAATATTTCCATATCAAAGCCACTGATAGAATTAGAAGGAATAATATTGTCTTTTTTAAAGATAACTTAGGGAATTGGATTGAAGATCATTAATCACTAATGGACCATGTCACTGATTGTTTTCTCAAATATTTTCACAACATCACATGATAAGTCAGATTGGAGAACTTTTAAAAAAGATACTACCAATTTCTCACAATTCGACCTCTATACTAGACAATCCATTAAGAAGTGACGAAATTAGAAAAGTTGTGTTCTTCTTTAAATCGTTTAAAGCAACCGGCTCGGACGGGCTTTGTCACGACCCCAATTCCTAACAGGTCGTGATGGCGCCTATCGTGGAACTAGGCTAGCCAACCATCATATTTCTACGCATTTGTTCTATTATAACAATTCACAATTCAATAATAAATAGCAAACATAGCACAAAATAACTTCTTTAAGTCTTAGCGCCCCAGGAATAGTGTAAACAACTCTAGACAAAACCTCCCAAGACTGGAGTCAACATGGTCACGAGCATCTACAAAATAAAACTAACTCTACTAATGTCTTGAATAAAGTCTAGGAATGAAATGCTAAAACTAAATAAGGAAGAGAAATAGAGAAGTTGTGGACGTTGGACAGCTACCTTGAAATCCCGTAAACTGCTGCTAACGAAAAGAGACAGCTACTTCTCCGAGCCGGTACCTGGATCTGTGCACAGAGGCACAGGGAGTAATGATGAGTACGCCAACTCAGGTGTAATGAAAATAAATCACAATCTAAGAAATACAAAACACACAGCACAGATTCACCAATTCACAAAACAGTAAAAACACCAAGTCACCATAACGTATTCATCAAATACATAAGTTCGAAAACAAATTTCCAGAAATCCTTTGAAACAAGTATAATTTCAATATATTTCAGTAAAAATCAGTTTGAAAAAATGAAGTGAATAGTAGTTAAAAAAACTCAATAAAATTTTCATAAATCTACCCCTCGAGCCATAATCATTTCTCATAACAATTTCCCTCAGCACCTCACCATCACGCAGTGTCAGCCCATCAAGCAACCTCACAGTCACTCAGTATCAGCCCATCAGGCAACCTCACAATCACTCAGTATCAGCCCCGTGGGCAACATCACTCAGTAGGTACCTGCGCTCACTGGGGGTGTGTACAGACTCCGGAGGGGATCCTATAGCCCAAGCGCTATAACAAGCCACAGCATGACATAAATCACTCACAATATTGTCCCTCGCCCTCTCTCATATCATATCATCCTCACAACATAGGCCCGCAACCTCACTCAGTCAGACACTCTCAACATGCCCCTCATGCCATAAATATACCAAGTTCACGACCCAAAACCAGTGTTTCATTTTCAAGAAATAGTATCAAAAATACTCTGAGTGACAAAACAATTTTCAAGAACAGACTGAGTGAAAATCATAACATATCAAGTGAGGAAAAATAGTAAAAACGGTCCCCAAGGGGTAAAAAGGTCGGCACCAGGCCCCAAACATCAGCCCAAATTATATTAAATATATATATCAATATTATTAAGCAGGTCTTAGGCTTAAGAGGTATTGGAGATTTTCGTCTCTAAGCTTTGTCAAAAACTGTTGTTATATGGAAGCTCTCAATTAAGATTATACTTTCCACACACATGTATAGTGTATTCTGCTTCCGTTTTTGGTTTTCATTCCAGATGCTTATGTTCTTCGATGATCTGGCTGATGAGATCTCTTATCATTATGAACACCTGATAAGTACTCAATTTTGCATATTTAGACAACCTCATAAAGTGCTCTTCCACTTTTGGTGGTCTCCCCCTAATCTTCTCAGCTTCTGTTTTCTTTTGGTTATCATGCCAACTTGTTTTTGTTTGTTGGTTGGATGCGTAGACAACATAGTGATAGGAATTAAGGGCTGGATTTTGAAATTTCAGAGGTTGGTGGTCCAGTACGCGTTACATGCGGTTTCTTGGTCTTTTTTGTGCTTGCATTGCAATCCTAATATTGTCAGTCTTCGAGAAAGGGGCATTTCAATCTTGTGTCTGGCGTCTCTTGTGATTTCCTAGTAGTGTGGGTTTCACCAGCTTTTCACTGACTGTTACCCCCTATTTTTTCTCGCAGCCATTAGGCCTTAGAGAAGTGAATTCCTCCTTGCATGGAGCCCCGCCTTGTTTTCCTTGCTGATCATTGAGGTCTCTGTTGGTCTCTGTAGTTTAGGCTTCTATGAGTATTGAGATTTTCTGTCCAATTTTCTTCCCTAATCTGAGTGATTACTTATCATTGTCAAACTGCTGGTATACTGAAATTGTCGACTAAGATTAAATATTTTCACAAGTGTGTATAGCATATTCTGCTGCCATTTTCAATTGTCATTCCAAATGCTTATGTATAGTCGATGATCCAACTGATGTCATCTATCTTATGGTTATCGACACCTGTTTTGACACCTGATAAGTACTCAAATCTCAAATATGGATCTTTTGATAGCCCCATAAAGTGCTCCTCTACTTTTGGTTTTCTCGCTACGTATCTTCCCTGTTACTGTTTTCTTTTGTTTATCCCGCCAACTTGTATTTGTTTGTTGTGGGGATGTGTAGATGGTGACAGTAATTAAGGATTGGATTTTGAAATTTCAAAGGTTGGTGATCCAGCATGCGTTATGCATGGTTTCTTGGTCCTTTTGGTGCTTGCAAGGCAATCTTGGCATTGTCAGGCTTCAAAGAAAGGGGGTTTTCCAATCTTGTCTCTAGCATCTCTTTTGCTTTCCTAGTGATATGGGTTTCACCAGTTTTTCACTTAAATGTTACCTCCAATTTGTGCTTGCAACCATTGGGCCTTAGAGCAGTGAATGCGTCTTTCCACTGAGCCGCGTGTTTCCTTGCCGATTTGTGTTGAGGTTTCTGTAGTTCAGATTTCTATAATTATTGAAATTCTCATTCCAGTTTCCTTCCCTAATGATATAGTGATTCCCTTATCTCTTTGTCCAAATTGCTGGTGATATAGAAATTGTCAACTGAGATAGATCTTTACACAAGTGTTTGTAGTGTATTCTGCTGCCATTTTTTCATCTTCAGCCCAGATGCTTATGTTCTTCGATTATCTAACATGTGAGATCTCTCTTATAGTTATGGGCGCCTGGTTGGATAAGTATTCAATCTCAAATCTGGAACTTTTGATATCCCCATGAAGTGCCCATCTACTTTTGGTTTTCTCGCTATATATCGTCTCTGCTACTGTTTTCTTTTGTTTATCACGCCAACTTGTTTTTGTTTGTTGGGTGGATGTGTGGACCACATGGTGACAGTAATTAAGGAGTGGATATTAAAATTTCAAAGATATAAGTTATCATATTCCATTGAAGTTCTACTTTTTGCAAACGGGTTCAACAATAATGATCAAGTTGAACCACGACCCCAAACATGATTTCAACTGTCATGAGCATCTAAAGAGTAATACACTGTGATACTATCTCATTACTAATACAATTATGGAATTTTAATAAAATCAACAGAAATAGGAAAGGAAGGGGGCAAGCTATGGACACCGAACAACTACCTCAATCCCTGAGCGAACTCCACGCAAATGAGAATCAAGTAGCGCTCCGATCTGGTACCTGGATTTGCACACATGGTGCAGGGAGTAACGTGAGTACGCCAACTCAGTAAGTAACCATTATAACTAAAGACTTGAGTGCAGTGATGAGCACTAAAATTTTATAATTTCATAAAACAAGTACCAGTGAAGGTAAATAGACAAATTCAAGAATCCACATTTACCAAATATTTCACAAAACTCCAGTTTTTCCGTTTAAACTTGTATAAAACATTAGTTCAACATTTATCAAAGAGGCTCAGTGTAAAGAAGAGTGAAAACAGTAGTTTCATAAATAATAACCTCTCAAGCACAGTGTCACTCGTAAATAAGCCTCTCAGTCACTCGTGACTCCACTAGCATAAGTCAATGCTCACACTCAGTACTCTCACTCAACAGGTACCCTGTATGTATATAACCGTTGGCGGCGTGCAACCCGATCCACATAATATCCGCTGCGGCGTGCAACCTGATCCAAATCATAGTCGACTGCGCTCACTGGGGGTGTACAGACTCCGGGAGGGGCTCCTACAGCCCAAGCGCTATATCGTTGCGACGTGCAGCCCGATCCAATATATATCTCGTTGCGGCGTGCAACCCGATCAATATATATATAAAATGTACAATATGCTGCGGCGTGTAGCCCGATCCATAACAATCCTCATAAGTCTGGATCTCGGCCTAACTCAGGCATCCTCACAAGAAACTCGGGCAACTCATCACAACTCACGGGGACTCAGCCCAACTCGTCACAAACTACAGGGACTCAAACCATAATATCTCTCAATATACTGAAAGAGGGTGATAAAAGTAATAAACAACGAACATGTATAAAGCATAACTAAGCTCATATTTTCTATAAAAGTAGTGTGAAAATGGTGGAAAAATATATCTGAGGGTCTAAACAGGTCGACACAAGGCCCCAAACATGGCATACAACCCATAATATAGTATAAATCTAAAAAATACAGGATATCTTATGATTCCAAATCAAACACGCGGCTTAATAGTCGCTACGGGACGGACACAGCCACAATCCCTGTCGGTGCACATCCACACGCTCGTCACCTAGCACGTGCGTCACCTCATTTACCAAAACAATACGAAATACCGGGGTTTCATACCCTATGGTCTAGATTTACAATCGTTACTTAGCTCAAACCGGCCCGAATACTAATCCGCGATGGTCTTGCCCCTCGAATCGACCTCCGATCGCTCAAAATCTAACCAAAGTCAGATTAATATTATCAATATATTCTAGAGAGATGAAACCCATTCGAAAATTATCAAAATTAAGCACAAATCCCAAAATTGGCCAAACACGACCTCCGGGCCCACGTCTCAGAACTCGATAAGTCACCATGCACGACTATCTCCTGCCGGTCCCACTTAAATTTTACCATCTGGTGCAGGGAAGATGGGACTGCCTTGGCGGCATGTATCCAAGGCCTGCCTAACAATAAATTGTAGGAGACGGCCACATCCAGCACTTGGAACTCCATGGTGAGTTCGACCGGCACTATTGTTAGTTCAAGCATTATATCGCCAACAGAATCTTTTCCCCCTCCATCAAAACCCCGGACACATATACTGTTTCTGTGGATCCTATCAGTACCGATTTTCCTCTTCTTCAAGGTGGAGAGACAAAAAATATTTGCGCTGGAACCATTGTCAACCAATACCCTAGAGACCACAGAGTCCTCACACTTTACTATCAGATAGAGAGCTCGATTGTGTTCCGTGCCCTCCAGGGGAAGTTCGTCGTCCGAGAAGGTAATCCTGTTCGTCTCAAAGATTTTGTTAGCGATCTTCTCTAAATGGTTCATCATGATCTTATTCGGGACATGGGCCTCATTTAGAATCTTCATGAGGGCTCTGCGATGTTCATCTGAATGTATCAGCAATGATAGAAGAGAGATCTGAGTTGGCGTTTTCATCAGTTGTTCCACGATGGAGTAATCATGCGCCTTCATTTTCTTCAGGAACTCTTTTGCCTCTTGTTTAGTAACGGGATTCTTTACTGGAATTGTGATATCTTTGAATGGCTTGGCTTTCTTTAATTCCTCTGGAGCAAAGCATCTCCCGGAACGATTCAACCCACCGGTTTCATTAACTTCCTCTTCCACTTCTTTCCCTTTGTAAGTTACGGTCACCTGCTTGTAATTCCACGGAACATCTTTGGTATCCATACTGGCAGCTGGGTCACTGGCTTGATGATAACTGGGGTAATAGGAGCCCCTTTCACAATTATGACAGGCTTGCTTGATGACGCTGGAACTATCACTTTTGGGTTTTCCTGATTCATACCAATATCCTTTGAAGGCCCTTTCACGACCAACACCGGTGGGCTTCAGGTTGAGAGAGCTCAGTTTCTCTATCGCCTTTTCAACATTCGAAAGCGTTGCTTTGGTAGAGTCTAGAGCTTTGATTGAAACACTTTCGCTGGCACGGATCATCATAACAGACTTTGAAGACTTCTCAGGTTCCCCATCCTTGTGCACTATCTCAATCATGTGCGTCTCTGCATGGGCTGGCAGAGGGTTCTGGTTAATGTTCGGTGCATCTGAATTATGTACCACGATCTTATTTGTATCAATGAGTTCTGGATTTCCCATTTCAAATGCCAACACTTCTCTGTATCGTGCACTGGAGCATCAGAACAATACACGCATATCAGAGAATAATCAAGGTTCTTTGGAGGGGGATTGGGTATCTTTGCCTCAATTGGCCTCAAGACGTCCAACTGTCTCAACCTATGAAATAAGCTAGTATAGGACTCACCCAAAGGAGTGAAGTTTTTCTTCCGTTGCTGCCTCTCTCTTTCATACTCCGGTCTAGGTCTAAAATTTGGGTCAGTAGGGTTACAATAGGGTTGTGGGGGTGGATAAGTATTTTTTGGAGCTGGAGCACGCCATTGCGGGTAAGGAGGGGGTTGAGCATATGACTATGTGTGGTGAACATGGTATTGAGGTGGTCTGGCTGAGTATTGGGGGTCCGGGGTTGGAAATAAGGCTGGGTGGATTATATGGAGTTTGGAAGTAGGCTGGAGGTCGGGATCGAGGCTGACTGTATTGAAATGAACCCCTCTGGCTATGCCATGGCCCAGAGACAACCATGGCGACATCTTCCTTCTTCTTCTTGCCCAACAAACTTCTGGTACCATTCTGGATTGCCTGTGTGGTGGATTTTATAGCAGAGTAACTCATGATTTTGCTCAACTTGATCCCCTGTTCCACCATTTCTCCCATCTTCACTACGTCATTGAAAGGCTTACCAATGGCGGAGATCAGGTGGCCATAGTAAGTGGGCTCCAAGGCTTGAAGAAAGTATTTGACCATCTCATCTTCTTCCATCGGGGGATTGACTCGTGCTTCTTGGTAAGAGATAAGCGGTCTCGACAATGTCTATATTGTACTGAAAATGCTGAGCAAAATCCTGGGCCATATCATCCCATTTATACCACTTGTTGGCGTCCTGGAGGGTGTACCATTCTAAAGTTGCTACACTCAGACTCTGGCTGAAGTATGCCATCAACAATTCATCTTTTCCTCCGGCGCCTCTCATTTTACTGCAGTAACCTCTCAGATGAGCCACAGGATCCCCGTTGACCCAATTAGGACCAAGCCCATGATTCCTAAGCCCATATCCCCTTAACCTAGAAGACCTCTAATATCTAAAAACCCTAGGACTCTTCTTCTTTCTGGATAACAAAAAGACACCCTAACCCTAATACATAGATAATACAAAACCCCAAAAAATACCTCCTCATTGTCGCCCCATCTCCAACCCTAAACACCACAACCGCCGCCGCCTCCACACAGCCCAACCCTTGTCGCCATCCCCGCCACCAGAGCTCGCCTAACCAGCAGCCACCCAACCTCACCAACAACTCCAGCCGCCAGGTCCCCCCTCTACCAATGACCTCAGGCCGTCGCCGACCATCTCCCCTATCTCAAGTCGTTTCCACCTCTTTTCTTCTTCTTATTCTCCCATCACCTAGCCGCCACCCCGCCGCCCAGTCCAATCTCTGAATATTCACAGCCGCCGGACCAATTGCACCAAAACTCCTCACTACCTCCAGCCGCACCTCCAAGCAACGAACCAGACCTCCTTCTTCACCTCCGTCGCCGCCATTTAGATCCCCTCCGCTGCCAGCCGTTTCTGTCGCTGTTTCCCACCAGCCAGCAGCCCACCAACGTTGTCGGCATTACCTAAAACAAATACGTGAAAGCTTAAAAGGACAGAGAATGAACATCAAAGAATTGAAATCACATTTGTTCAGTGATTTCACGTGCTTACAACCAAATTAAATTCATTCATCTTTTTATCATTGTGGCAATCTCTCTTAAAGACAGTGTGTTATTGACGGAAGTTAACCATTCAACTCACTATGCAAAGTTTCATTTTCGTCCATAGCAATTCTTCGAGACTCTGAATTTTAGTTCTCGCATTCTTATCTATCGCTAATCTGACGGCACAATGTCGTTTGCTTCTGTTCTTTGCTGCGTTTTTCTCTATTTTTGACTCTTCCATGCCAGTGTCGGCGATGCCGATCCGATTTACAGGTGACCAGTTCGAGGTCCGGGTTTAGCTCCTATCATTTTATTTCCGATCGCAGTCCATTTTCTGGTCAGTTGGCTAGCATTGGAGATCTTGCATTCATTGAGGTCCATTTCTTAACTTTGTTTTTAATTAATCTCTAATGTTTTTCCTTATGTGTTTTGATATAGAATGAAATTCCGTTTGATTTTAATTTACCCAATTGTGTGCATTTGATGTTTTATCTAGCATTAGTATGTTAATGTCTGGTTTCTTAAACAAACAAAGGAGTTTAGTGGATTAACAACGAATTGATTTGGGGCCAGGGTTTGAATATTATAAGACAACCAAAAGAAATTGGTCTGGAAATGAGTCTGTTACTTTGTTTTATTTACTTTATTTTTATTACATTATTCGCTAGAAGCATGCTTAGGCCGATCGCACCTGGGTAGACAAACCTTTAGGATGTTCATGTTTTAATTTCTGTTGAGGCGAGAGGTTATCCCTTTAGTCGATTATATTATTCGGGGAATACCCCGAAGATTTTGTATATATTTTAATACGGGGTATGCCCCGAAGTGAATGTAAATGAAGGCCAAGGACGGAATGATTTGAGGAAGCATATAATAATATTTTTATTTTTACTTTTATTTTTGTTTTATTAGGTGGGGACGACCTCGAGCCTCTTGTGTGTTTATTTCTCTTTTCTGTATTTATTTTTACCTCAATTTGAATATTTTAAAAGCCAACTAGATCGAGTACGCAACCGTGACTTTCACGGGACTCGGGGAATGCCTAACACTTTCTCCCCGAGTCAAATGAACCCCCTTACCTTGAATCTCTGGCGCAAACTGGTTTAAGAGTCAAATGTGTTTTTGAAAGGAAATTGTTATTTTAGAAAGAAAAAAAACGGTAACCTGACACACTGAAATCAAATGTCAGGTGGCAACTCTGAAAATCCTTTTAAAACACAATATTTTGTCACTTTCAAAATTGAAAGACCCTTTCAAACTTCACAAAATTTTAAGAGGGTTTAGTAAAGTTTGAAAAAAGGGGTGTGACATCTCTGGCGACTCTGTTGGGGACTTGCAGGTTCGAGCTAGTACTTGATCTTATTGGCTTTTAGGATATTCTTTGAGGTTTTTCTGTGTTTTATTTACTTTGTTTGATTTTTATTTTCGTTTATGTCATTCTAGTGTTTGCTAGTTGTTTATGTGTTTATTGATTTTCTTTATGTGTTATTGCTTTATAACTGTCATCATATGCATAACCCTGAGTCAATTCTTTCTGCAATAAGTCTTGGAGTACGCGTCATGTACACGAACTCTTTGTTGAGTCACTCTTATTTTAGGAGGGGTAGCCGTCAGACGTATGGAGTGGGTGGAAAGCATGAGCAGCCACCATCGACCATACGCTCCCCCGAATTGCCATGTTAGTGAACCCCAAACCTATGTCAGCCTCTAGATCATTTTTATTTGCATCATGTCATTTAGACCTAGTAGGACTCAGTCTCAGGTACCGTGTTCCTTTGTAGGAGACCTGTCCAAATTGTGTCAAATGGGCCCGTTGGCCCAAAATGACATTCAACCATCCTATGTGCTAGTTGCATCTTTGAGGGTAGAAAGGTCATTTGGCGGACTGATGTTTGGGAAAGAAAGGTGAAAAATGAAGCAAGTAAGGCTTAGTTATACTTTTCTTTCACAACGTTTTCAAGAAATAGACAAAAAAATGAAAATAAAAAATTCAAAAAGATTTTGCACTTTTCCATCATTTTTCAAAAAAATATCAAAAAACAAAAAGAGAAAAAGAAAATCCAAAAAGATTTTACATGTTTCTTCAATTTTTTTGAAAAATAAAAGGACAAAAAAGATATGTTTCCTCCAAAATCATTGTTTTTTTTTTAATTTTAGTTTCTCTCCCGTATCCAATCTTCCCGAACAACGCAAACCTGATTCTCGTCTTTCGGGGTGGGATACGTAGGCAGACCATATAGGGTCCGGTCTTCCTCTTCCTCTTCTTCCTAGTGAGTCTTAATTCCTTGGCTTCGCGGGGTCTTAGCCAAATCTTGTATGTTTAGCTACATTTGGCCACGCATGCCGTTTTTGAAAAATAGGGCTATTTTCTCTAAGTGTCTTATTAACATATGTTTTAGAGCGCTAAGTCTACAACAAGGTGTCCTCTCAGCTTTAAGGTACATTTTTCGCAACTCAATAGTTGCCTAAAAAAGAATATATCTCCAAAGTTCCAATCTTTGCATTCCAAAATCCGTGAAAGGATGCATGGTCCGGGGTTTCATACCCTCAGGATAGGATTTAAAGACATTACTTACCTCAAACTAGCCCGAAAACTATTCCGCAATACGCTTGCCTCTCGAATCAACTTCCGAGCGCTCCAAATCTATAAAGATCAGACCTTTATCATCAAATTATTCTTAAGGAATGAATTCCAATTGAAAAATATCGATTTTAAGCACAAAACCCGAAATCGATCAAAACCCGACTCCCGGGACCGCGTCTTGGAACTCGAAAATTTTTATACCAAAATGTTCTTCATCATCTCACGAGTCCGTACATATAAAGAACGCTAAAATTGGAGTTCTTTTGACCCCTCAAATCGACCCCTAAAGGTCTCATATTCTCAAGCCCTAACCCCCTCTTTTTCTACTGATTTTCATGAATTAAACACTGAGATTATGTTCCTTAATCACCTATAAACAAGTTTTAAGGTCCAAAATACTTACCTATATGATGAACACTGATTTTCCCTCTTCAAAATCACCTCAAAAGCTTCTTCCCGTTAAAAAATGGTGTTAAAATAGGTTATGGTCGCGGAGGGTTAAATTTAAGGCTGCCCAGATTTTTAATAAGTTACCCTATGCGTTCGCATGCTCCCAGGCGCGTTCGCACGGAGTCTTCTCCACTACCTCACGCGATCGCACCCCACAGCCTACGATTGCACTGCCAATTTTCTCCTTGGCCAGCCCACGCGCCCAACACAGTGTAGTCGCACCTTCCTTCACGCGATCGCACTGACTTGCCTTCATACCCTACGCGATCGCAACCCCTCTAATGCGATCGCACTGAAAAATTCTGGAACCCCCACACACTATCCTATGCGATCGCATAAGACTCCCCGCGATCTCATAGAAGAAATTTGAACCTGCAACACACCAGTAAAAACTGATATTCCTTTAAGTCCAAATGAGTTCGTTAACCACCCGAAATCAATCTCGAGCCCCTCGGGACCCCAACCAAACATACCAACATGTCACATATAATCATTCAAACTTAGTTTCACCCTCGGAATACCAAAACTAACATCAAAACACCAAAATCACAAAGGATTCAAGCCTAAGAACTTTCAAATTTCTAAAATTCACCAATGATGCAGAAACTATCCAAAACAACTCCGATTGACATGCAATTTTGCAGACATATCCAAAATGACATTACGAACCTGTTCCAACTGTCGGAATTCCATTCCAACCCCGATAGCCTATTTTCCACTGCCGATCAGAAAGCGCCAAAAACTAACTTTTGCCAATTCAAGCCTAATTCTACACCGGACATCACAAAATTATTCTGAACACACTCGTAAGTCCAAAATTACCTAAAGAAGCTATTCGAGCCATAAAATCCACATTCCGAGGTCGTTTACCAATAAGTCAACTCTCAGTTGACTTTTCCAACTCTAAGGCTATTTTTAAAGACTAAGTGACTTATATCTCACTACAACCACTTCGACTTCAAGCCTACCAACTCTAACAGATCAATAACAGTATAACCAACCTATAACAAGTCAATAACAGTAATTATAATGCAGTTTCTACGTAACGACAGGCCGGGTCGTTACAGGCTTCATCCATTCTCTTTCCAAAATTACTGGCACATACTAAGTAGCAAGGTGATCAATCTTTGTCAAGGAATTTTTTCTACGGTTGTTATGCTCCCTAATATTAATAAAACCTACTTCTGCCTAATTCCTAAAATTAATAATGCTAATAACTTAAAAACAATTAGACTTATAAGTCTTTGTAACACTATTTATAAGGTGATTTCTAAAGTTATTGCTAATAGAATCAAGCCTTACCTTAGTCACTTGATCAATATAGAACAAGATAGCTTCCTCAAAAATAGACGAGCTTGTGATAATGCCCTGATCATCCAGAAGATCTTAAAAAGGTTCAACATTAGTAAAGGGAAACCCAATTTCCTACTAAAACTTAACTTGCAAAAAACTTTCGATAAATTAGAATGGTCCTACATATATCGAACGCTAAATTTCTTTAAATTCCCTCAAAAAATATCTTCTCTCATTATGAGTTGTATTACCACAAGTTCTATCTCCATCTTGGTCAATGGTAACAAAACAAAAAAAATTCACCCCAACAAGAGGCATTAGACAGGGTGATCCCATGTTACCATACATATTTATCTTGTGCATGGATATGTTATTCAAAAATATCAATAACCAAGTGGATACTAGAAATTGGGTTCCTATTAGAATTAATCCCAGATCCCCACCTCTGTCCCATTTATTTTTTGATGATGACCTAACTTTAATGGGCGAAGCTAACTCAAAAACAATTACTACTATTTGCAAACAAATGGATAGTTTTAGCAATTTGTCTAGTCTGTGTATAAACAAAGATAAATCTAAATTAATTATGTCAAAAAGCTGTAACCAACACAATAGAGAAATGGCTACAAAGTTTTTTGGTATAAAGATTAGCCAAACCCTTGGCACGTACTTGGGCTTCCCAATGTTAAACAAATACCCTAGGCACAAGGACTACCAGCCTCTTCTTGATAGAATGCGTGCAAAATTAAACGTTTGGAATGCGCGTTGGTTACGTATGGCTGAGAGATGTACCCTAATAAAATCAACACTCAATACTCTCCCTAATAATCTAATGAAAATTAATCTTCTCCCTGCAAAAACTCTTCAGGAAATAGACAAAAATCAACATGATTTCCTTTAGGGGGACTACTAGGGAAAAGAAGAAAATCCACTTAATTAACTAGAATACTGTGACTAATACATTGCCAAACGGTGGTCTAGGTATTAAAAGGGGAAAATCTAAAAATCAGGCTCTCCTTACTAGCTTAGCATGGAGAATTTTAAATAACCCAGCCTCTCTTTGTGCTCAAGTCATAACTAGTATTTATGGAAATAGTAAAAGATCGACTGGATGCTCCAATACATGGAATAGTCCTTTAAAATGATGGAATATGTGTAATAAAGGCATTAGGTGGCCAATAGACACTCACACTCATTTGAATATTTGGCAAGCACACTGGATCCCCTATGTCATAAATCTCCGTAATTATATAGTTGGTCCTTTAAATCGTAATGAGGATAAATTAACCATTCGTGATATTAGGGACAAAAAGGCATGGAACTTAAGTAAAATCTCATTTGAACTACCTGAAATCATTAAAACAGTATTTGTTCATTAAACACCAAGGGACTCACTCAAGAACCCAACTCACTAATTTGGGGTCTTAGCCCAGGTGGCATGTTTTCTACAGCCTCCTCCTACATGCTAATTGATGATCCAAAGCCCCATAACCTATCTTTTAATTGGATCTGTGACCTCAAGTGTCCCAACAAGATAAAATTTCTGATTAGGAAAATATACCACAAAAGACTCCCTACAAGGGGTTATCTGGCCACAATTGGTGTTAATATAAACACTAATTGCCCTACATGCAAAGACACCATTGAGTCTATCTACCATATTTTCTGGGAATGTACCATAGCTAACTCCTTTTAGGAAGCAATGAGAGTAAACACTAATAACCAAATGCACTCAAATAATTGGGTAGACCTATTAGAAACTACATGCCCAACAAAAATTAACAAATACCTAAGTTGGAAAGACACGCTACTGTTTGCCCTCTGGACCATTTGGACTAACAGAAACCATAACAATCAAAACAACACAAACGCCCTGGTTAACAGGAAAAGGGTACTGGATCAAATGATGGAGTATTTCTTTATGACGTGAAGGATGCATACCTACAACAAAATTATCAGTATTAAGGTTAGATGGAAACCACCTCCTAGGGGCTGGTTTAAAATCAACGTGGATGGTGCATTCACAAACAGTTCTCTTCAAGGTGCTATAAGCGGAGTCATTAAGGATTACACTAGTGAGTGAAGGACAGGCTACCACCAAAAAATATATGCAATATCGTCAATCTAGGCTGAACTTCTAGCTCTTTGGCATGCTCTACAACTAATTATCAGGGAAAACTTATTCCCAGTTGAAGTTGAAACTTATGCAACGGAGATAATTCATCTTCTTCGTGATGACTACCCAACCTATAACAACTTAATTTATGAATGCAGGTGGTTAACGGACAAGTCATCCAGGCAAGGGACAATCACAATGAAGCATAGCTTCCGCGAAGGGAACATGGTTGCTCACCTTTTGGCACAAGCTGCACTTTTGGATAATAGTTATAATAAATTAAGTGTTCTAGTTTAACCTCCTGATTTTGTCAAAACAGCCTATCACAAAAATCGGGAGGGTCATATGTATGTTAGAAGTTGCTCTAGTAACCAGTGCGAGCAGTTAGCAGCACTGGGTAATGACAGTGCCTTGCATGGCATCCTTTTGGCCGGAAGTTCCTTATGTATTAATGAAAATGTTATGGGTGAAAAACCCTAGTTATTATTAATGAAGTATCCTTTATGTTCAACAAAAAGATAACTTATATCTTAAACGGAAAGTTATATTTATCATGTGAGGTAGATTGGCTAGCCTAGTTTCACGATAGGCGTCATCACAGCCAGTATAGATTTGGGGTCGTGACAGACGAGCAATGGTTTAAGTGTGGGGTATTGATATTAGGCTAGAAACTCGTGTTTAGCTGTAGTTTGCGCTCTAATTACTATAATTTTACTTGTGTTTGAACTTAAATGATAGTGAATTGTACTTATTCCAATCTTGATTCTCAGTTTTGATATAAAAAACTACACGAAAAATTTACTCTAAGAAAATTAAACTACAGCGCTACATGGGGCGCCGCAAGGCACGACGCGGCAGTGCAATTGTACATGACAGAGGATTGAAATACTCGCTGATAATCCCCATAAGCACGTCGCATGTGTCACGACCCAAAACTCAACATGGCGTGATGATGCCTATCCTAATACTAGGAAAGACGACATCCAGAATTAACCACGCATATTTAAATTTGAAACATAATGAAATAAGCTTAATAGTGAAAATCTCATAATAACTGATAAGAAAACACCACAACTCAATGAAACATTCTCCATAATCCGGGTGTCACTGAGTACATGAGCATCTAAATGAAAACATAGTCTGACTACTAAACACTGTCTAGAAAGATATAACAATACTAATAAACTAAAAAGAAGGAGAGTCAAGATCTGCGCACGCCAAGGCAGCTACATCAATAGTGTGCGACAGATAAGGCTCCAAGTTAGCAATTTTCATACCCAGAAGTACCTAGATATGTACACAAAGTGCAAAATGTAGTATGAGTACAACTGATCCAATGTACTTAATAAGTAACAAGGCTAACCTTGGGCCGAAAGTAGTGACGAGCTCAGAAAGGTACAGTCCAAATAATGATTACAACATTACATATATGACGGGAAATATGACAGTAATATCTCTGAGAAACTCATAATCACACAGTACACAGTACGTGAATGTAGACATGCGTTCAAGTTTAATAGTTTAAGCACAACATAGATGAAATATGCCAAATGTGACTAATATGAGGAATGTGGAATCTCTATATCTACATGTAAAATGTGTATGTCACATGTAATGCATCACAATGATAACCTCATGTACTCCCACTCTCAGAGTACACAATCTGACTGCCTCAACTCTCACTCATCACACTCAGTCACTTAGCATTGTACGGTACCTACACTCACTGTTGGTATGCCAGACTCCGGAGAGGCAGATCCTCCCCAAGTGCTAATATAAAGCCAATCTGGCACGCTGCGACTTGAAGCCTGGTCCCATAATATAAAGCCTAAAAGTCCTGCTGCAGCGTGCAACTCGATCCATATAATGATAATATATATAAAGCCAACACAGCCTACTGCGGCGTGCAGCCCGATCCACAACCTCTCTCACAACATGGCTCTCAGGCCCCAACTCAGTCATCAATTTCACCATTCTCTCGGGCTCACAAATCACTTGTCAATCAACCCAAATAATGATATATGATACAACAATAAATAGTAACAGAGATGAGAAATGATATGCAAATGATGGATCTGACTGAGTACAAAATTTTCATTTAATCAAATAACTCAACAACAAAAATGACCCAGTGGGTCTCAACAGGATAAGCATATAGCCTAAACATGATTTTCAACATGGATTGCAGCTCAATTACTCTAACACATAGGGATCACATGAATAGAAACAAGGTTTGAGGACTACACAGTACCACTGAATCAATCGGGTCACAATTACCATGGTGCACGCCAACACGCCCGTCACCTAGCATGTGTGTCACCTCCACACCAACCATATATCACGTATTTCGGGGATTTATACCCTCAAAACCAAGTTTAGAAGTTTTACTTACCTCAAATTATGCCAATCTCTACTTCAACAAGCCATTGCCTCACAAATCGTCCTCCGAATGACTTGAGTCAAGCCACAAAACGATCAACACAAGCTATAGGAATCAATTCTATTTGATAAAACGAGGTTCATAACAAAACTCAAAAAGTCAACTCAAAAAGTCAACCTCGGGCCCACGTCTCGAAATCTAACAAAATTAACATAATTCGAAAACCCTTCAATCACGAGTCCAACCATACAGAAATTTCTTAATTCCAACCTCAAATCATCACTCAAATCTCCAATTTTTACTCTCCAATACATGGGTCAAAAATCCCCAATTTTCACATCAATAATACCAATTCAATGGGTATTCAATATTAATAGATAAAAATGACCGAAAGTTGCTTACCACTTGAAATCTAGCAAAAACCCCTTCAAATATCACCTAAATCGGAGATCCCAATGTCCAAAAATGAAGAAATCATGAAACCCTTCGAATTTAAGACAATGTCAGTGGTTTCGCTTCTACAATCCATTTAGCCGCTTCTGCGATACCTATTTTGCGATAAAAAATCCGCACCTGCGGAATTACACTCAACCCCTCGACCAGTCGCTTTTGCGGCCAAAGGCTCGCACCTGCGGCCCTGCGTGCACACGTGCCCAGAGCCAATTTCGAATTTCCGCACCTACAACCACATTCCACGTATGCGTATTCGTAGATACGCACCTCCCTCCGCACCTGAGATACACCTTATCCAGACCAACCTCACTTCTGCGCCACTCCAATGGCACCTGCGACCAATCCCCTCGCAGGTGCGATCACACCAGAAGGTCCAAATTCTCATCAATGCTTCATCCCATTTTTTATCTGTTAACCATCCGAAATCCACCTGAGGCCCCTGGGACCTCAACCAAGCATACCAACAAGACCTAAAGCATGATACAAACTAAGTCGAGGCCTCAAATCACATCAAACAACTTCAAAAACACAAATCGCATCACAATTCAAGCCTAATGAAACTAAGGAATTTTCAACTTCTACAATCGATGCCAAGACCTATCAAACCAACTCCCATTGACCCCAAATGTTTCACACAAGTAATAAATGACACAACTGACCTATTCTAACTTCCAGAACCAAAATCCGAGCCCGATAACCACAAAGACAACTCTCGGTCAAACCTCTCAACTTTTCCAATTTTCGCCAATTTAAACCAAAATCATCTACCGGCCTCCAAATCAATATTCGGACACACTCCTAAGTCCAAAATTACCGTACAAAACTATCGGAAGCATCAAAATACCATTTCGGAATCATTTACACATGAGTCAACATCCGGTCAACTCTTTCAACTTAGGCTTCCAACTTTGGGACCAAGTGTCACAATGCATTCTGAAACATCCCCGGAACCAAACCAACCACCCTGGCAAGTCACATAACAACAAATGAACATAGATTAAGCAATAAATGGGGGAAACAGGGCTATAATACTCAAAAATACAGGTTAGATCGTTACAATCTTCCCCTCTTAAATAAAATGCCGCGTCCCAGACTACTCCCTAGACGTGAATGGCACCCAGCAAACACCACCCGCCAGGCGAACCATACTTTCATACCTTAGCCATTAATTTACAGTATTTGAAAAATTAAATGAGTATTCAAATAATCTTTAATTAAGTACGAACAATTAATATCTTGAAATATGAAATTAAGAACTCTAGCCCAAATCTCACATTAGACCGTGGAGAATCTAAGAGGATTACAAAAGACATCATATGAATAAATGATAAGAAATCTTGTGGCAGCCTCCACAAACAGGCTTACCTCAATAACTTAATCAACTCTAGCGAACTCGTCAACTACTTTCTTCATCTTCACTAATAGTATATGTATGGACATGAAAGTAAAGAGTGAGTTATACATATATATAACACAGTAAGATCCTCGACGCGCCACTCTGAATACCTCTGGAACAAGTGTTAGAAAATACAAATGCACAAAATGAGCACAGAAATGATATGCACAAAATTAATCCACAATATAATACTCAATAAAGTTTAAACCTATATTTAACAAGAAATACTTGATATCCCAACGCAACTCACACTAAGAACTTGTCATAAACGACTGTGAAGAAAATTAATACAACACCACGACAAGTCAACGATGATGCCACAAATATGTGACGGAACATACACAATGCCACTGAAGCATACACAATGCTCAAGTGATGTATAAAGGCATACACAATGCCCCAAAATCATGGCTCAAGGCCGTATCAAACTCAACACCGTGGCTCACACCTGTATCAAACTTAATATCATGGCTCACATATGTATCACGCCATCAAAAAAATTATAAAATCGTCTTTTGTATTTTTCGTAAAATAATATATTCAATTCCCCAATATCTTGGCTCACGGCCATATCAAACTATCAAACTCAACACCATGGCTCACAGTCGTATCAAACTATCAAACTTAACATTATGAATCACAGTCGTATCACGCCATCAAACAACTTATAAAATAGTTTTATTGTATTTTTATAAAATAATATATTTGCAGCTAGTCTAAGACTACTGATTCTACCAAGCGCACGCTTGTCCCAGCACACGTACCTGGTATAAATAACATATTTTTAAAACGTGTTTTAGAAAAGCAAGCACCACAGCTTAAAGTCTCAGTAACCTCGCTAACATCAAGTTCTCCAACCTTGTGACGTCTAAAACCCCAACCAAACAGCCTCCAATGGCCTCAATCTAATTAAAATTTTGATTAACAATATCAATTATACTAGTTGAGGTCAAACCTCAATTTCAATTTTAGACCTCAAACAACATGCTTTAAAAAGGTAAAAATATGTCCCAGTATCTCCCTCTAACTAAATATTTTAATTATAGATCCTATAATTTAATACATATCTTTCCTCCAATAATAATCCTAAAGAAAAATTGAAAGTATATCCAAACTAGTATCATATCAAAATTTCTCACGTCAACCCTACTTTAATTATATTAAAACTACAAGATAGCTTAAGACAATTAATTGTTATTGTTTCGTTTCTCAAGTCTAAAATAATTTCAACTAAATTACATTGAAATATAGCATAGTAATATTTCTGTGCCAACAACAACTCCTGATTATTCCTTAGCCATCAGATATTCTAAGATTGTAAAGCCCGAATAGACATTTTATTTGAAATCTCACGCTATTTAGTTTTTACAAGTTCAAGAATCATTGCTATAATAGTTGGTCTCTAAATTATCCCCTAGTCATTAATTTACACACTTTATTTTGCCATTATCATTATGCTAGATAAAATAATTCAAAGTGCATCCTTATGAAATTACTATCCTTACATGAACCTATAAAATCGTAAAAGACTTTCGTCGTAGCAATTCTCTATGGCGTCGTCAATATCCTGATGCTCTTCATCTGGGTTTTTTTTTATGTTCATGAACCAAGAAAATAGTATTCTTTATTCTAATACCCTAATGTTCTCTAGGGGACTTTGGCATGGTGTGACAACTTACCCATAAATTGGCAGAAACAAGCCCCCAAAAAGCCTTAGTTATTTACACGCTTGATCCTTTTTTAACTATTATTTAAAAAAAATAGCATCATTTATTGATTATTCCATAAAGAGCACTTTTTTTCATTATTCGCATATTATAAAAATTAAGCTCAACATTTAATAAGTTATCTCGCTCAATAATTACGGGAAGTACTTTTTTTGTCCATCTCCATTCTCCCTTGCCAACACATTCATCTTCTTTCACTCCATTTTTTTTTTTTGAAAATTTGTGGGAGAGAATAAATAGGAAAATAATTTTGTGGGGGGGGTGGGGGGTGGGGGGGGGACAGTCTGTACAATACTAATTTTTTTGAAATTTCCTTTGATAAATGTAATCCAACAACCAACAACAAACCCAATTTGCTCCCAACATGTGGGGTCTGAGGAGGGTAATCTGTATGCAAACTTTACCCCTACCTAATGCAGGTAGAGAGGTTGTTTCCAATAGACCCTCGACTCAGGAAGGGCCAAAAAAAAATTATATATATATATATATGTATAGTATCCAATAATAGCAACAGGGAATACAATAACTGAGGCGAACAAAACCACATTCCGTAATAACAATCTAAGAATATGAAGAGAAATACATGTTACTACGCCTATCGGTGACCACTATAAACTACCTACTAACCTTCTACCTTAATCATCGACCTCCACACCCTCCTATCAAGTGTCATGTCCTCGGTGAGCTGAAGCAGTGCCAAGTTCTGCTTAATCACTTCTCCCCAGTACTTCTTAGGCCTACCTCGACCCCTTCTCAAATTCTCCCGGGCCAACCTCTCACACCACCTGAAAGGGGCATCAATACTTCTCCTCCTAACGTGTCCGAACCATCTCAGCCGCAACTCCTGCATCTTGTCCTCCACGGAGGCTACTCCCACTCTGTCCCGGATAGCTTCATTCTTAATCCTATCTCGCCTTGTACACCCACACATCCATCTTAACATCTTCATCTCTGCTACTTTCATCTTCTACACGTGGGAGTTCTTGACTGGCCAACACTCAGCCCCATACAGCATAGCGGGTCGAACCACCACTCGATAATACTTACCCTTAAGTCTTAACGGCACATTCCTATCACATAGACCCGAGATACTTAAAACTCGCTCTCTTGGGGATAACTTGATCATCAAGCTTAACCTCTACGTCTGCATCATAGGTCTCGCAGAATTTGCACTCCAAGTATTCTGTCTTAGTTCTACTCAGTTTGAAACCTTTAGACTCCAAGGTCTGCCTCCAAACCTCCACCTCGCGTTAACTCCGATGTGTGTCTCGTCAATCAACACTATATCATCGGCAAATAGCATGCACCAAGGCACGTCCCCTTGGATGTGACGCTACAGTACATCCATCGTCAAAGCAAATAAAAATGGGCTAAGAACCGATCTCTGGTGCAACCCCATCACCACGGGGAAATGATCCGAGTCAATTTTTCAATTCCTATTATGTGTTTCCACCTGGTGCTAATTTCTCAAGAATGAATTAGACAGAGGATGAGTGTTAAAACATAAAACTAACAAAAGTGATAGCCTGGATACTAAGCCACAACAATATATACCTTAGACTCCTAAAATGATATTTATTCTTTTTATTGTAATCTTACTAACAATAGTATTTTCTCAACTAAATCAATATACACTTCACTTGAAAAACAAAATTGGAAATTACGATGAAAGCATGGATGTAAGCTGGATTTGGAAAATACACACTCTCAACTAAAATTAAAGCGGTAACAGCTCAGTCATATGCACTAATACAAGTCAATACTTCCAGCAAATAAATTTTGAGCACTTACAAAATATTCCATTGAAATTACTTGTCGACTGGTTAAAACATCTATAACATAAAGGACCATTACAATAATTTCCCTATTGGTATGATCTAACACAGTAATCTTTTGGCGTATTTGGAATAATAGGAATAATAACTCTTTCAATAAGAAAATGATTCACTCAACTTGAGTATCTCATCGCTAAAGCCATAAACTATTTATTTGCATAAACTTACTGGGAAAGAGCAACAAATTTGTTTGCATGTCTCTCATGACTAGAGTGGGAGCCCATGAAATCAACACACATATTTAGAGGGATTGGAAGAAGAAGATTTTTTGTATTTTGAATCTCTACCACCTCATAATTATGAATGGTATGTAATGGACTTAAACGGGACAAATTTCACTAGACACATCACTAGCTTTAATTTATTAAAAATGATACCAGGTAGCCACTTTAGGGCTAATAATTGGAATATAACTAGCGTTTTCAAAGAAGTTAAAAAAATAAAAATAAAAGGTCACAGATTAAAAATGCGTCAAAATAGTTGAAAAATAGGCACACAAACTTTTAAAATAAAAAAATTCTAGAGTTTAATCTACTGCAAGTGAAACTTGGGGATAGTACGTATCGAGTAGTTCAAAACTTATTCCTTAACAGTGTCTCATTATAATATAAGATTAAACTTGAAAAAGTTAATGCCAGAAACTCTCTTGCATCATGTATCCTTAATTATCTTCATAGAAGTGAAGCTTCGTTTGCTACTACCATAAATAGAAGATGAAATTGGAGATTTTAACTGAAGCATGCAGAACCTAAATGTGGTTCTTTTGGATAAGTGTAAAAAAAAAAGAGTAATGATATATGCTGTTTTGGAGAGAGCATGTGCATGTTTTGTCTCCAGCAAACGACTATGACAAGAACAAACATAATCCCGATCAATCACCAACAGCAAATCCAACTCTATAAGGCCCATCCCAAGGAAAAATGATGAATATAAAGACACCACACATTCAAGTTGTAGCCCTATATTGCTGCTACGTACATGCTAATGGTCGAAAATTAAAATTGGTACCGATCGAGTACACTTTAGGATATATACTATTCACGCAAAAGATAAAATAGATTATCATCCATCTACGTAATCTTTTCATTGTGTGTGTTGATTTCCCTTAACACATATCATATGTCTAATAAAAACTTCAATATAATCTTGTATTTTATCCAATTGAAAAAACTGCTCCAAAGCAACACTCCACTTTTTCTATCTTCCTATGGTAGTTATTTACGTTAGACTCCATAATCCATTTCCGGTCTCAACTTTTTTGAGAAAGATTAAATTTCACAATTGCATATTGTTGGCCCATGTCACTGAATGGGTTTTGAAGATTGACAACAGGTGTCCAGTTGAACCAGGTTCATCATATATAGAACACACTTCTGTATGAAGCAGTTGAATCACAAATCGTACAAGTCTAGGAGATATTAGTGATTGCTAAGTATCAAAGAACTAAGAGAATGTCTCCTAATACGAAAAGGTTGCAAATTGATAGAAAAGACAGAAGTTGATTTCAGCTAGGATAGGAATAGAGGAAGGAAGTTGAGTTACAATCAAACTTGTCTACCAAGGATGAGTTGGATCAGAATTGTATCATGGACTCAACAAACGACCTCTATAAATAATCAAAGTATTATTGCTGAAAGGAGTGACGCACAAGTACAAAAGTAAATCAAGTTCTGAAGCAAAAGTTCCAGAGGTTTTGCAAGCAGAATTGTTGTGCGATACAAAGGCTACAGTTCAACTAGAAGGAACAGTTTCATTGTTTGTATGTTGAGTCTAGTTGATTGTAGTAGGAGTTT